>OX031060.1:52228969-52360485 GCA_943736015.1 Tridacna crocea
GTCACGATTTAGTCTTCTGTTCAGTCGGGGTTTTCCAATATTGCAATGCTGACTCAGTCCAGTATCAGGCAGACGATGTACAGTGGTTTTACAAAGTGTTGGGTGGTGACTTTTGAAACATTGTAAGAAAAGAGAACAGGATATTGTCCTTTTCCTATTATGATTTCCATCCCTACATCATACTTGTCGTCTGCAACACTTACTCTTCTGATCAGTCCGGGTTTTTCCTATATCGCTTATTATAGTTCTTTGTCAGCTAACACAATCCTATACAAACTAGAGTAGATGATTCCTTACTTTTACAACCTCCTGATTACCACCATTTTCTCCTTTTCCAACAATGTTTTTTATCATTCAAGAAAGAAAAATAATCTATTAAGTTAAATTAATTTTTTTGTCTGCGAATACTTTTCTAAAATTTTGTCGATTGGCAAAGGGTTAAGAAATACACGTATCACAAATCATAATGAACTAATTCTAACCTTTGAGCGAGACAGAAGAATAAACGTGTCCATATACGTACGCACAGATGAATGTAAAATCACACAAACCTTTAAAAAGTATCCAACATAAATTGTAAGGCGTTTGTATGCATTCTGCGTAGTTAAATCATAATCACTGATTCATTTTTGTAAATAAACCCTTTACCAGACGACAAAACCTTTACCATTAGGCTGCTTGCACTAAACGCTACTCTCTGTCCTTTTGCAGACAGTATAGATCAGGATCGGACTGCACAGAACGTGTACTCTGATCTTGGATCTACACTGTACAGTAAGGAAATATCTTTCCTCCAAAAATAGCTTTGAAACAGCGAAAATTTTGGGTTGTTTTACAATCGGTCTGAAAGCTTGTTGTAAGTAATTTAGTAGGATAAGGGTTAAGTAGTCCTTATAGAAAGCGTTTGCTCGCGGAAGGTCTTAACTCATTACCAAATGACAAAATTTTGGGTTTGTTTAAATCGAAAGCTTTTGCAGACGACAAAATATAAGTGACTGAAAATTTGAAATTTGTTTTGTGAAGGGTAGAAAACATTGTGGGACAAGGAGAAAATGCTGGTTACCAGCATTTTCTCCTTTTCCCACAATGTTTTCTAAAGGCTTTTTTCTCAGGGGCGTTTTAGATTTTTCCAAATTGAAAGCATTTGCAGACGACAATATAAAAGTGACTGAAAATTAGAAATTTGTTTTGTGAAGAGTAGAAAACGTTGTGAGAAAAGGAGAAAATGCTACAGCATTTTCTCTTTTTCCGACAATGTTTTCTGAGGGCGTCTTTCTCAGGGTCGTCAAAAGTAGGGATTGTATGGTAATGGTTTAAGGTTTTATCGTCCGACAAAGAGTGTCTACAGAACTTTGATTAAAGATGAGGAATTCTAGTTTGCTGAATCCCCCCAAAAATTATGAATGACTCTTTGCATATATTTGAATAAAAATAAAACATAGAAAACTATGTGAACACCACCCAAACAACAATGCTTTCTGTTCAGAAATTCTTTCACAATCAATGAAAAGTAAATTCGGGAATAAGAAATATAGAAAGCTTACGGTTACGAAATGGTATGATAGCGAATAGAACCCACGGCGTCTGTTTGATACAGATCAAAATGGCGTCGAAAACTTCCGTATTTACCAAATATTTGACTTTATGTCAGTGTTTTATTTGTTGTTACACTCAGATTCCAGGTAAATAAATTTTTAATACGAAATAAGGCAAAGCATAGAGATAGGAGAAAGATAGGCCGCATTTTTCAAATGCATATTCAATGATGACTGATCATTTCTGATAGGGCAAAGTGATAGAGAGTCGGACACGATCTGGAGTCGGACATTTTTTTAACGTAAATTCGGGGAATAAGACAGTCCCTCGACAAAACAGTTCCCCGACACAAGTTCTCGAGACAGTTCCCCGACAGATTTAGAGAGAGTTCCTTGACACTTTTAAGAAAGTTTCCCAACACTTTTGTTCGATATCAAACAACAAAATAAATCCTATCATGGATAAAAAAAAAAGTTTGATAGAGGAATTTATGAATAAATGATCTTTTGTGACTAATTGAAGTCGTACATGTGATTGGTGAGTACATTTGGTAATCATGGTAATGTCTATAAGCTTGGTTTGACGGAAAAAATTGACGTCTATCGTCACAAAATATCAAACAATGTAGAAATAGACTACATTCTCCGAATATATATATATAGAAATCAACAATATGTCCATGTATGTAAAATTGTCTGAGTGTACAAGATAAAAAGGAAAGGTATTTCACCCAGTAAACACCCGCCCCCTCTCCTGAATTTCTATAAAACAGGGGAATCAACGCTAAATACTCTCTTAGTCTAAATAATGAGACGCTCCGGTGATCTTTTTCATACTTAAGACTTTTACTGTACACCGTACCGTCTCAAGTCCATCGTAAATTTTCCAGTAGCAAATATAGAGCGCTATACTGACCTTCTGTTTCGTCGGTTTTATCTGTATTGCAGCGAAATGCAATTCACTTTTAGTACTAAACATGACCAAAAAGAAATTGTTAAACCATTCATGACACAAAAAGCTTGTAGAAGTCGTTTACAACATGTTTATCTCGGAAAAGTCACGGACGAAATTTATCGTGCGTGGCGGCCATTTTGTATCTTTTCGGGAACGTAAACAACTCAAGTAAGTGATGAAATGCATGTTTTTTTCTCACGATCAGCGCTTAAATTGAAAATATTTCTATTTCAAACGAAGGAATGTTGAATGCACAAGCAATAGGTATGTTTAAATCCTAGTTTTGTGCTCTATTTGGGAAATTATAAGAGTTCAAACTTGCACACGAAATCTGTGCGGAACTTTCAACTGATTTTGTCCGGATTGTCTCTGTACCCAGAGGCGACCAGTCAAAAAGTAACATCGCCTTTGGGGACAGTTATCTGTACTAAATACCCTCTATCCTTTTATCATCTTTAATGCGTGCTAAAAGTCTTCTTAAAATTCTTTTATGTTCATGACACTGGTGATTCGTTGTGAATTCACCCATGAGACAATAACTCCCTGTCATTCTATTTAGATATCTTCTTCACAGGGTCCAGATAATTCGATCATAACATCAATTATCCACGAACATTTCTAATTTCTCATGATTATCAACTTCATAATTGTGTCAATTCTACAGTATAAAAGGTTATTTGTCATGAAACAAAAGTGTCGGGGAACTGTCTTCAAAAGAGTCAGGGAACTGTCTTCAAATCTGTCGAGGAACTGTCTCGAAAATTGTGTCGGGGAACTGTCTTGTCGGAGAACTGGCTCGATACCATAAATTTGCACCTGTTATTGGCAGCGAAATATAAATGAAACGCCACTCTTTAATTCCTATCTATATCTATTATCTGTCTTATGAACAATGTCCGTAACAAAGATACAAATATATGCATAGCTTTAGTACAACTGCATCTAGCGGGATTCGAACCCATGGAGAGCAAATATACTCGTTTTTCGAGGATTAAAAGACCAGTACCATAAGCACTGAGCCAAAGAGAATTCTCTCTGATGCAGGTGTCAGGTATTGTATTTAAATTGGACGATGCTATACATGAAGGAGTGGTCTCCCATAACACACCCACACTTTAAGTCATCAGTTATCAATGACTCAATGCCTTACTTGGCGGAAAGCCCGTTTTTGGGCTCAATGGCCAATCGCGGATGAGCGCCCATCTTACAAACAATGTCCGTAACAAAGTAACAAATAAATGCATAGCTTAAGAAAAACTGCATCTGGCAGGATTCGAACCCATGAAGGGCAAATATCCTCATTTTTCGAGGTTTAAAAGACCAATAACATAAACACTGAGCTAAAGAGAATTCTCTCTGACGCAGGTGTCAGGTATTGTGTTTAAGTCGGACGAAGCTATGCATGAAGGAGTGGTCTCTCGTACCACTCGGCGACAAGGACGTGTGTAATTATGTGACATATTTCTGCTCTTAGTGGATTCCTGCTTTTATAAACACTGTGTTTGGTCAGGTGTTGAAGCTTCAATCAGCCATAAAAGTAAAATCATCTACATATGTATGTATTTGTACAAGAATATAACCAATAAAATAAGTGGACATGATTAAATGTGATTCATCATTCAGTTGATTTTTTCATAGCAATTTAGATAAAGCCAGATGAAAACCTGTTAACATACAATTTGAAGCACGAAGATAAAAGCAAGCAACTGCATGCCATGCAGATTTCTGTAATAAAAGTCAGACAAAACAAATTAGAGCACATATATGGTCTCTGACAAAATTAACTTGGTAAGTTATATCTAAATGTAGTCTAAAAGACTTAATCTATGAGACTAAGTCGGTTACACTTAGTTTATCTTATTCCATAGGCATCATAACTTAGATGTATGTCATTATGACATGCTTAAACTTTATAAAAATATGCTAATAGGTGTTTTAACCCTTTACTCCATAGATACTCATTTTGACATATCAACAACAGACAGCTTTTGAAAACATAGTGGGAAAAAGAGAAATTGCTCTTAACGAGCAATTTCTCCATTTCCCACAATGTTTTCCACTCAATCAGATATTTGTATCCTCATTTGTCCATATTTTTGACATCATATCTTTATTTGCTGCTGAAATGAAAGAGCCTCAAATTGGCATGTCAGGTAAAGGGTTAAGTATAGATGATTCAATATTAGTAAGTTGTTTTCATGAACATTGGCGAGTTCTGACTGGCTGAAAATGTTTTTTCATAGCTCCATGACAAAAAATTTTCTGCATTGCCGGGACTACTTTTGCAGTAATGTAAACAAGCATGTATACATATGAGATTTCATCTATGGTTTTCTTTCTGATTTCTCTTTATCGAGTCCGAAGTTCAATATACAAGCTAGCTGAATTTATTTTCTCTAAATATTAAAAAAAAAAATAGATCTATTCAACAGTAAATTCAACGAGAAAGCTGAAAACTCATTGCCACTTTGCTGGGTTCTAACAATCTTATTCTCAACTTAGCTCTGAGATAGCGTATTGAACTTCTAATAATAAATCTACTGAATCTGCAAATGTTCAATACTATAATGATGTCACAAATTTACGTCATTGTTACGGCATGAACCAGCAGTTTTACTGCGCTATGAATTATGAGTAAAATGGACATTATATAAATAGTTCTAAGCAATGTTAGATTTTCAATGAAAAAAGCAGTAAGTATTTTTCCAAGTGCATATTTGTTGTCTGTTATATTGAATTGTAAGGAATGAAGAGAATTTTTGTGCTTTCATGGAGGTATGAAAAAAAACCCTAATCACACTTTTGTATGAAACCGCAGTGTGATTAGTTCTTTTTTAGCTCACCTGAGCACTACGTGCTCAAGGGGAGCTTTTAGGATCACCCGGTGTCCGTCGTGCGTCAGTGCGTCGTCAACAATTCTTTAAACATCAACTCCTCCTAAACCGCTGGGCGGATTTGTACCGAACTTGGCTGGAATGTTCCTTGGGAGGTCCTCTTTAAAAATTGTTCACAGAATTTGATTCCATCAAAAACTCTGGTTGCCATGGCAACCAAATGGAATTTTCTAGGGAATTCTTTAAAAATCTTCTCCTCTGAAACCGCTGGTCAGATTTTGAAATAATTTCACAGATAGATCTATGTTCCTTGGTTGACCCTTTCCAAAAAGTGTTCGTGAAATTTTGATCTGTCAAAAAATGTGGCTCTGGTGAATAGGGGCTTCTTGCACCATATAGAAATGAAGGAATTCTTAAAAATTCTTCTTCTCTGAAACCGATGGTCAGATTTTGAAATAATCTCACAGGATTGTTCCTTGGGTGACCCTTTTCAAAAGATGTTCGTAAAATTTTGATCCGTCAAAAAATGTGGCTCTGGTGAATGGGGGCTACTTGCACTATAGGGAAATGAAGAAATTCTTAAAAATTCTTCTTCTCTGAAACGGCTGGTCAGAATTTGAAATAATTTCACAGAGATGTTCCTTGAATGACCCTTTCCAAAAGGTGTTCGTGAAATTTTGATCCGTCAATAAATGGTGAATGGGGGCTACTTGCACTATAGGGAAATGAAGAAATTCTTAAAAATTCTTCTTCTCTGAAACCGCTGGTCAGATTTTGAAATAATTTTAAAAAAATGTTCCTTGGGTGACCCTTTTCAAAAATTGTTTGTGAAATTTTGATCCATCAAGAAACATGGCTCTGGTGAATGGGGGCTTCTTGCACTATATGTCCATGAAGAAATTCTTTAAAATTCTTCTTCTCTGAAATGGCAGATCAGATTTTGAAATAATTTCACAGAGATGTTTTTTGGGTGACCCTTTTCAAAAACTGTTCATGAAATTTTGATTCGTCAAGAAACATGGCTCTGATGAAAGGGGGCTACTTGCACTATACTTCTTCTCTGAAACTTTTGGTTAGATTTTAACATTTTAACACAATTTCACATAAATGTTCCTTGAATGACTCTTTTCAAAAAATGTCTGCAAAATTTTGATAGGTCAAGAAACATGGCTCTGGTGAATGGGGGCTACTTGCACTGTACGGAAATTAAGAAACAGGTGACCTTTTGAAAATTCCTTGGCAAAATAATGATTTTGTTTCCAGTGTTTCAATACCTCAAAACTCAAAAAAAAAAAAAAAAAGGGCTATGGTCCTCTCAAAAATTCAGGTGAGCGATCCAGGGCCATCTTGGCCCTCTTGTTTTTTCATACCTCCATGAAAACAAAAAAATTCTCTTCATTGCTTACATGAAACAATGTACTTATGGAACAGATAAAAGGATTTACTGTATACATGGAGGGAAGATTTATTCTCAAAATTAATGTATGTAATCTGTTTCAGATGCAATGAATCACTGCTTGAATTGGTGTTTCAATCTGAAAGAAATATCATTTGTTAATCTTTTCAAAAGGAAAACAGAATGTCACTACTTGGCATTTAGTTGGTGGGGAAAAAATTCCAATAATTTGACTACCTTGGCTAGTAAAACATACTGTAGAAGCCTGCAAGACATGTTTACACTTAAGCTATTGCTTAGGAATACAAGAGAAGTGCAAGATCACCCAAATTCTTGTTATGCCAATTAACTAGTAAGTTTTACGAGTCACCACAAAACCATGCGTAGTTGGATTCTTGCATAATCATTACTTTAACTCTTTACCAAACTACAAAATTTTGGACCAGTCCAAATTGAAAGCATTTGCAGAGGGTAGAAAACGTTGTGGTCAAAGGAGAAAATGCTGGTAACCAGCATTTTCTCCTTTGCCCACAACGTTTTCAAAAGCTTTCTTATTAAGAGTGCCATCAGGAGAAAGATCCCCTCCAATGGCCAGGAAACATGTAGGAACGTGATCAATAATTTCAGACAAAGACTTGACGTCGTAATTGCCCAAAACGTACGTCATATTGAATATCTCCTATAAGATTGTCGCCATGCAGGATTGACACTTTCAAAGGTACTAATACAAATTATATATCAATATAAAATTTGTTTTGTCTGCTATGCAGATACATATTCGCTTTAGTTGTGTGTTAAGTTTTGACGAAACCATAAGGGTTTAGAAAGGGGACAGATATTATGTAACACCCTGTATACTCGAACCATGCTCTGGCGAAACAGCGTTTAACAATAACTCATTACCAAACGACAAGATTTTTGGCTTGTCCAAATCGACAGCAATTGCAGACGACAAAATAAAAGTGACTAAAATTTTGAAATTTGTTTTGCGAAGGGCAGAAAACATTGTGGGAAAAGGAGAAAATTTTGGTTACCAGCATTTTCTCCTTTTCCCACCATGTTTTCTAAAGGCCTCATTCCCAGGGTCGTCAAAAGTAGGAATAGGTTAAAACCTGTAAGTGATGCATTATACGATGCCAGTCCTCTCATTGTAATATCCCCACAAAGTCCATTTTGTGGTATTGAATCCTGAGGTAGATTGGTCATAGGACATGCAGAAAATTAACCCTAAAGCAAAAACGTTTGACCTATGTCAACGTAGGCTGACTTGAGTCAATACTTTTTTCCAGATGCATTAACTCTTTACCAAACAATCCCTGGTTTTCACATTTCTGTGAAAGTACCCATTTAAAAAACCTTGTGGGAAAGGAGAAAATGCTGGTAACCAGCATTTTCTCCTTTCCCACAAAGTTTACTACCCATCCCAAAGCAAATTTCAATTTTTGAGTCACTTTAAATTTGTCGTCTGCTAATGCTTTCAATTTTGAACAGTCTAACATTTTAAAAGTTTGTCGTTTGGTCAAGAGTTAAAATCTCTTTTCTCAAATTATAGCTTTTATTTATTTCAACAATCCATGGCAATTTGAAGATTTCGCATATTCTGATACTTGTATATTTTCACTTCGCTGGCATTGCAATAAAGTACTGGTAATAATAGTGCAATGCCATAAATGGGGTGAGTAATACTGATCACGTGATGCCGTAGTCAAGTGGAGAGACGTAGATAATGAGTGGAGAGAGAGTAATTAAAATCTGAATCTATTTACTTAATGTGGATGTTATTGCGGTATTTCGTCAAGTAAATTGAATGTTGTTTTCAACTCGTACAACAGAGATAGGGATAGCATATCAAGCATCTTGATACAAATTGCATGTAATTTTATATCAATACAGCGATATTGAAAGTGAAATAAATCTTTCGGATAAAGAAATCCTTTCGCTCATACTTACACAATTCACAGGAATTTGACATTCTATAACCAAAATAGTTGATAAAACACGAAAAAAAAAAAATCTCCCTATATAATATAAACACAAGGAATGCAACGTCTCCATTGCTGGCGCTAGCACCCGACAGCCTTTCCCAACCAAAATTACCCACGAAACAAACATTGATCATATTCTCCTTGATACTAAAGATTTTTCTAGAATCTGTAGTATTATTTGATGTCCATAAATATCTTACAAACGAAAAAAATAATAGTAATAAGTAATACGAGAATACGCTTCTTGTGACGTCTGCGAATGGAGTCCCGGACGAATCAAAATTTTCGGATAGAGTTGTAAAACTTGACGGATATCTCCGGTTGAAAGGTGTCTACCGAGGTATCGCCGGATGTCGCAGGTACGTTATTCTGTTGTCTATCGCTAAGCTAAAGGAGAATATGATCAATGTTTGTTTCGTGGGTGATTTTGGTTGAGAAAGGCTGTCGGGTGCTAGCGCCAGCAATCGAGACGTTGCATTCCTTGTGTTTATATTATATATAGGGGAGATTTTTTTCATGTGTTATCATTTATTTTTGTTATTGAATGTCAAATTCCTGTGCACAATTCAACGATGAAATCAAGGGTGGATGGGAAAATTGGGGAAGCTGCATTTTTGGTAAATAAGATGCTCTTACCTCTTGTGTGAATACAGAGTCAAAAGAATAGATCCATAAGCTTATATACTTATATTCCAAATTTGTACAGTATTTAACATATAATGACGCAATGCGTAAATTTGACAGGGGATTTCCCTTGAAAAACAAATCAAAGTACTGATAGTACTGAAGGCCAGGAAATTGAGGATACGAAACAACACAAGAGGTCAATTTTAATTAATACAAACAGGTAGACGGATAGGGATACAAGCAGATTCCAGTAAGCCCCTGGAATTCTTGGTTTTAACAGGAAATTTTGAACTGATACTAGAAAGCACCAGTCAGAAACTAATTAAGCCAGAGCTAGGCATGTACTCACAGTTATGGGGTGCTTGATAATGGCTTAGAATACTTAGTAATTTGTCGTGCTTGTAAACAATCCCAAGTCAAAATTGAACTATTCAATCCGTGCAATACCAACTTTGGTTATCTAAATTTTCTGAGACGTGTGATGTCTTGTAGTCCTAAATGGCGTTATTTTTCACATTTATGACGCAAGAACATATTTATTTTTATTGATTTCAATGAAAATACATGTAAGATAGATATCAATGTAATGAATAATAAAGATTGGAGTGATATGGCAGTTGGTCATGTTGTCTGTACCCTCCACAAGTCGACGAAATTTTGAACTGGTCATATTTGAAGGAAGTTGTAGATGAAAATCCAAAGTACTTCTTCGTGTATATTGAAAAGTAAGATTTTGGGGAAAGTGGGAGGAATCGGTTGTTACAAGCAAATTCTCTTTTAGCCAAAATATTTTCTCAATAAAATACTGTGAAAAGGTTGGATTGTTTAGGGAAAACGATTAGGCTCGGTTTACCTATTTTACTTGCCTATTTTACGGACAAGTCACAGTGACTTGAGCTTCGATACTTATATGTACATAACATAAAAAGACGTTAATCCTAATCCATAATCGTTGTCCAAGGACAACTTGTGTCAAGCCCGCGAACACTTGACTCTCAAGGTTGACCTAGACCCTAGACCTGAATAAATGTGTAAAAGGGAACTTCTACTCATGATGGAGAACAATGCATAATGCTAATTTATATCGGAATCTATCCAAAAATGTAGGAGTTATGGTTAGGACGAAAAACTGTCCTTCTATGTGGCCTTGATCTTGAACCTACCTGAACAGATGTTTCAAATGGCACCTCTATTCGTGAAGGAGGTCAGTTGTGCCAAATTATTTTGAAATCCATCCACAATTCTAGAAGTTATGGACCGGAAATATTCGGATGCACACAAGCCCTAGTGAACACTAGAAATAGGTGTGTCAGAGACACAGATGCCCCTGCTAAATGGCATTGGTCACAGTTATGTCATATGACACTAGTAGAGAGAGAGAGATAAAAAAAAATACATTAAATGATAAACGAACGACTACAGAAAAAAAATATAAGCATTTATTTTGTTTCAAATCAAATTCAATCAAAGACATATGTTTAAGAATCACACAGGTGTAATCTATTTGTGACAGGTGTAAAAGGTGTGAAATACATCCTATCAGTGTGAAATAGGCAGTATAAACAATGGCAAAACTACCAAATAACTCTTGGATAAAGGTAACTAATACACATAATGTACATATTCAAGACAACGAACTTTCAAAAATATTTTTATAGACAACTTGAATAACGATATGGATGAAATTTGATGTTGGGGTCGATTTTTCTAAAATTTTATTTGGGGACGATTTCACCAAAAAAATCGTCTCCAGGGGACGATTTCTCCGGAGTGATAAACATAACACGGGCCAAGCAGTTTGGGCACGATTTCTCCAGGGGCCGATTTCTCCAGCATTCCGCTGAAGTACCTTAGATTTAGTCGATATACATAAGAAAAAGTGATTAACATAACACGGGCCAATATTCTATATGTAGTTTGCTTTATTTACAATTGCATTTTAGCGGAGACGCGTTTTGTGAAACATATGTTCAAATGTCAACACAACGTTATAGACAATCTCCGAGCAGAGTTGTTGGTCGCCCGGCAGAAGCCGGCGACCTTATATTTAATATAGTTCAGAAGAGATGTTCATGGAGAGTGTAGGTACTTCCGGTTGAAATCTTTCATCATATTCGCCAGGTTTAATTTGGTAAATTAGGTGTGAATGTTTGTGAAATTGTTGTGTGGGGTTTTCTTCACCTTTTTTGAGGTTGTTTACTTGTTTTTAAACCGATAAAGAATTGTGAAAGAATTATTAACGGTCTGCTGCGCAACATTTTGTGAAACAATTAATGTTCTTGTGCAGAATGCATCTATTTTTAACGCGAATGAACTCGTCCAGTCACATGATCTTAGGAACCAATGGAAATGCAGAACTGCTCCTACTCTTAACCGTTGTCTGCGCATGTCATATTCTTCGATGATTCGAGTATTTATAGAATGCTATCTAGCGGGAGATAATGACTCTTTAACGGTAGGCCTAAAGAGCGGAATGGAAATATTTTAGAGCAATGGACGGAATGGAAAAGAAAATACGCATGGAAATATATTATGCCTGTTTATTAAATAGAATAACAATAATGATTTGAAACATGTTTTTTTTTTCTACCTATTAAAGGTAATTTACAAGTGAAAACCAAAAATTATGTTTTTGTACCTTTGAAAAAAATGTACTTGTAGTGATATTTTTCCTTTATGCACGTATTCCTAGATGGCGAAATGTTAAAACCTTTTAACCCTTTCCAAACGACAAACTTTTGGACTAGACCAAATCGAAAGCATAAGCAGACGAAATTTCAACTCTTGCTGAAAAGATGATTTCTGTCTATGATAGGGTAGAAAACATTGTGGGAAAAGCAGAAAATGCTGGTTACCAGCATTTTCTTCTTTTCCCACAATGTTTTCAAAAGGCTACTATTCTAGATCCGTAAAAATAAGGGATTGTTTGGGAAAGGGTTAAATTTCCTTTGTGCGGGACTGGCGCAATGGAAAAGAAAGTACGCAATAGACATTATACATTTGTTACTATATAAAGTAAATATGTATGATTTCAAACGTGTATATTTGTACTCATATATCTTTCCTAAGGTATATCTACAGGAATATTGAAAAATAAAGTTTTTACGGTTAAAAAAATATATTTGTAGCAATATTTCCTTCTTTAAGCAGGTAATCTCAGAAGGGGAAATGGAAAAATTACCAAGTTCACACATGTACAATATAATGCACCCAACACAGGTCTTAGAGTTCAGATTGAATTTTAAAACGGATAATAACTTGATTTAAATATCAGCTTACATGCATCAGACTGCGTGAATCTAGGATCAGACTTCAATTTTGGTAAGTCTGATCTTGATCTACACCCTCTTCAGATATTTCACTGATCGGCTTTGGTTACATGTATCATCTTATATACATTAGATTGCGTGAATCTAGGATCAGATTGTAATTTTGGTAAGTCTGATCTTGATCTACACTGTCCTCAGATATTTCACTGACTGCCTTTGGTTACATTAATCAGTTTACATGCCAGCTTACATGTTTAGCAATATCCGTAATTATTACTTATTTTGTCAGGTTATATATGAATTCATATACATGTACGTAGTTCAGCGTGTTGATCAGTGTATTGGACTGTGTAGATCTAGGATCAGAGAGCATTTCTTGTAAGACTGATCTTAATCTACACTGTCCTCAGAAACTTCACCTACAGAATTTGGTTGAAATTATCAGTATACATGTATATGTTTTATCATTCGCAGATGATTATTTGTATAAAATGTACATTGTACATGAAATTTTTTTTTTTAATTTCAGATATTCGAAATGTTATCAGACTTTCCTCGTATTTATGAATGTAATTGAAAATTTTTCAGGAAAGAAAAGCTGAAGATTGAGTAGTTCGAACCGTTAATTTTAAGACTTTGTGGATTAGCGATCAGAATGCACATTGCGTGCTGTCTGGTCCTGATGCACAACATTTGCAATACCATATTTAGGCGCGCTCAGCAGCAGATAGTTTTGGTCATGTTTGAATTCTTGTATGTCAACGGTTTTTGGTTTTTCAACGTAAACAACGTAATTTGTAATTATCTTTTCCATTATTCCTTCGGAAAACATGACGTATTTCATGTAATGCCGACACACACTTATTTTTTTCCAAATTATACTGATATACATGCAATTTTGTCTCAGTTCTCATGTCTTGCATATCTTGTTAAACTGTATTTTGTATTGGCTATACATAGATAATACAAGAAATAAATGTGAAAAGGATCGGGACGAAAGCATATTGCTTATATAGTTCCCCTCCCCAAGCTAAATCACATGATACGCCAATACTATCAAATAATATCAAGAAGAGAAAAGATTATCATAAAAAACAGAAAGTAATGAATGTAAAGAACACAAAGGCTTCATTATCTGAAAAAGTAAAAAGAAAATAGGAATGGTGATTGGTGATTGAGTGATTGAGCAGAGTGGCAACAAAAGATACAAAATATACTTGTACATGTATATAATTTATATGTTCTCGACAGTAACGTGTTACATTGTCAGAAAAGAGGACTTTTAATGTATTTGATTAAAACTAAGAGAATCTCTTGCTTTTATCAATGTATTCATGAACTGCATTGAAGATCTGTTCGTTTTCGACAAGGGAGAGTTCATTGTCTCCAAAAAGAACTGTATCAGTATTAAAAGCAGATTTTGCACTAATATGTTGTCCGAGTGTTGTTCGAATGATAAAATCTGCATTCAACTTCACCGCAACGACAAAGAGGAGAAGCCACAATATTTTTCCAGAAGAGATGTTGTTTTAGATCGCTACATTTACATGTATTTCTAAGTCGAGTATGAATAATTTGCATTTTTCTTTCCCCATAAAAATACAGTTTACAAGGAGTGGGTTTGTCTATGTTCAGTAAACGTTTAAACGACGAGAGAGAGTCAGTTTCTCTTGTAGCTTGTGGCAAAGAGCTCCATGCGCTTACAGCTGATGGCAGAAAGGAATTCATCTAAACGCTAGTTCTACAAACTATATTTGCCAAGTCATTAGAATTACGAAGATTATACGTCATGTTACTTTCAATAGTGGGCGGGACAAGAGGGCAGAGGTAGTTTGGAACTAGACGATTGACCATTTTGAAAAAAAGAATGAGTTTATGGTTGATAATACATATAATAAAGATGACATTACTTGATAAGTTATAAGTTAAATAAGCTGAAACTTTTTTCCCCATGCCTATTGAGTACCCAGATCATTAAACTTCTTCTAAATTACCATTGCACGGGACCGGCGCAATGGAAAAAGAAACTTCACAAGGGAAATATAACTTGAATGTAACTTGTAAAATAAACTATTTAGTAACCACATGTATATTTTGTAATCATTGACCAATTATAAGGTATACATGTATCTCCAATTATAAATGAAATACGATATTTTTGTACTCATGGCTGAAAAAAATGTATTTGTAGCATTTTTTTTAATTATGCAGTTATTCTCAGATGGCGAAATTGAATACTGGCATAAAAGTAGAATAAAATGTAAATCGGGCATTTGAACGTTTTGCAGTGCGAAAGCCCATACTTTATTGTGACAGTTGGTCATATGGCAAATTTATGACATTTTAGGTCACTATTGTCATGTCAATTTCTTTTAAAAACAAAAGATCTAGCTATTTTTATCACAAATGAAAAATAACTGAAAAAATTGGAGTCAGATCAATTCTGCTGTCTACATATTTCTCAGTTTAATAATGGAGAAAAAAATAATTTTCGGGCGACCTTGACGCCCTTGCGTCTTCTTTTTTTCTTGTCGTTCTTTACTCTCACCATACATGAATGTGAATGATCCGGAGTGCAAGAGAGAGCGTTATAGATATTAACCGTTTATAGCGCGTAGGAATACACAACTGCCGGATAAAGAGTTACGCCTTTATTAGGTCAGTGTTAATAACAAAAACAAAAACGGGATAAAAAACACACACTCGTCAGTTATTAAAGGGTCGTAATACCATTGCAATTCCATGGCATTTTGCAGATGAAAGCTTTGAGGAAAGGAAAGCATTCACACCGTGTGATTAGCAATCTTTGGGAAACTAGTTGTTTTGGCGGACTCACCGATATAGAGTGGACACACCGTCCAACATTTTTGTCTGAAAAGGCAGCTTACGATCCCTATAGGCAAGGGAATCCCTTGAGAGGGATTCCCTGGCCTAAAAACCAACATGAACAATATCTGAAAATACTATACATGGAAAAACGAATAATCTGCATGAAACTATTATGGATTAAGGACGAGTGGAATCACTGTCGTAAACAAAACTGTGACCCATCACACAATAAAGGACCTTCCGTGTACTGCGAAAAGTGTCAATCCTGGTCAGACTGCGCAAATTGCGCAGGCTGACCAGGGAGAAAAGATACACTCGTCATATACGTACTTGTATTTCAAACATTTGTATAGTATTTCAAATATAATGCTGGAATGCGTAAACTGACCGGGGAGTGGGGGGGGGGGGGGAAATCCCTTGAAAAACTTATAACAAACCTGAACAATCTCTGAAAATACTTCAAAAGGTAAAACCTATAATGTAGGCCTACATAAAACTGAGCCATGCTCTGCGAAAAGGGGGCTTATTGCGTCTCCGTGATAAATGATACCAGGCCGCAAACCATCACATGATTATGGATCCATATCAGCCACTTTTTTAGAAACCGACTTGATCAACAAATAGACTGGTCCTTTGACATACAGAAAACTCACAAATATGGAAAAGTTTCGGCCAAGATCACCTTCCCACGGCTCCCATCACCCAATGTATGCCGAATGATGAAGGACGCTTCTGTAGTGGCGTTTTATTGAGTAAACGTTTATGTTAGTTTGAAATTCAACGTAACGGTTGTTACGTAGAGAAAGTAGTCCGGTTCTGTACCTAGAATGCTCAAATTAGATAGACTTGTATTTGTAGAATGCCTTCTAGCGGGAGATAATGAGAGACTTGACTGTTAGCACGTACACCCATAAAAAAAGAACAAGGCAAATTGTTTATTTATTATTATAGCAGTACTCAAAATGGCACTCCCTTATAAATAGATTCAAAATCACGCTTAAAATGACCAAGTTTAACACATTGTTTTCTATTTGTTAAATAGGATGAGATTAAGTTAAGTGATGATTCTGTAAGTCCGTAATGTTTTAGTTTTGCTATAAGTAAGTCATATGGTAGGCAGTCAAAAGCTTTTGATAAATCCATAAGAACAGCCGCCAGATAGTAATTTTTATCCAGAGCCTGTTTCCAATCTTCGACAATACGTAAGAGTGTTGTTTGGCAGCCATATCCTGATCTAAAAGCTGATAGAAAGGGATTAAAATGTAAATTGAAATAGGCTGACAATTGTGAGTTAATTGCTCTTTCAAAAATTTTTGACATGACAGATAATGTATTTGACATGACAAATACTTTGTATTTAGTTTTACACGAGGAAAAACGGGTACCAAGTTTCTTACACGAAACAAAATAGAAAACTCACCAATACTTATTGCAATTATTTTATCTATATGAAGTAGACTGTGGATGTTTTGCTTGAGTTTAACATCTACAAGGCCATAAGGTCAACTTGACATAGCTAAATGTGATTATGATTATCAAAGAGGACGAGAAAGCAAACTTACTTAATTCATACTTTGCCAACCAGTCGTGCATAGACAATTCCTTAAGTTTCATTCCAGCTGAAAATCAGGAATTTACAAACAATTCTTTAGAGTCTATCAATGTCACGCCGTCTGAAGTACTAGATGTTCTCAAAACACTTAAGCTTGGTAAGGCATCTGGACCTGACGGCATAAATAACAGAATTCTTATCGAGGCTGCTGGTCAGCTAGCACCTCACCTGTGTGATCTATTCAATCAATCTTTAAATACAAGTTCTGTTCCATCATCATGGAAAATATCCAATGTGTGTCCAATATATAAATCAGGTGATGCATCCCTTCCTTCCAATTATAGGCCCGTTTCACTGTTGAGTAATATTGAAAAGGTTTTAGAAAGAATTATATTTAAATATGTTTACAACTATCTAAAGGACACCGATTTCTTTACACCTTGGCAATCTGGTTTTATGCCAGGTGACTCAACTGTTAACCAAGTAGCTTGTCTCTATAACCATATTTGTAAAGCTTTGGATGATGGTTTGGAATTCAGAGTTTTATTTTTCGATATAAGTAAAGCATTTGACAAAGTTTGGCATGAAGGTTTACTCTTTAAGCTTAAGAGAGCAGGGATTCGTGGGAAGTTATTATCTTGGTTTTCCAGTTACCTTTCTGCTCGTTATCAAAGGGTTATTTTGCCTGGCGGTGTCTCAACTTTAAGTCTTGTGCAAGCCGGAGTCCCCCAAGGTTCTATACTCGGACCTCTCTTATTTTTAGTTTACATCAATGATATAGTAGATGATATTCAGGCTAATATTAACCTGTTTGCAGACGATACCAGCTTATCAATGATTGTCGACAATCCGGACGAGGTAGGAAGAGTTTTACAATCAGATATCGACAAAATTAATCAGTGGGCTCAGAAGTGGTTGGTCAAGTTTAATCCATCAAAGTCTGAATCTTTAGTAATTTCTCGTAAACGTTCCAAGCCAAATCACCCAGATCTGTTTATGTCAAATATAGAAATACCCTCTGTTACCAGTCATAAACACTTGGGATTCTTTCTCTCCAATGACGGTTCTTGGGACATTCACGTTAGTAAATCTATTGAAAAGGCCTGGAAAAGGATTGGGATCATGCGGCATCTTAAAACGCGTCTCGATCGTCTTTCTCTTCAAACTATTTACTTTTCATTTATCAGGCCTATTCTGGAATATGGTGATGTTGTATGGGACAACTTTTCTCAGGGTCTGAAAGATCAAATGGATAAAGTTCAAAATGAAGCGGCTCGCATAGTAACAGGCTGCACCAAACTAACTGCTATCCGTGATTTATACCAAGAAACTGGATGGGAAACTTTAAGCCAAAGGAGGCGAAAACACAAACTGATTCTCTTTTATAAAATGTTCAACGGACTGTCTCCTAACTATCTTAATGCTCTTGTTCCTCAGACAGTTGGAGAGTCGTCATCTTACAATCTTCGAAGACCAAATAACTTGCGAACCATTGCTTGCAGAACCACTTTGTACAAAAATTCATTCTTGCCATCAGTGATAAATGATTGGAATTGTTTATCAGATGAAACAAAAAATGCCGGAACGTTGTTTTCTTTTAAATATCGCTTAAACATTGATAAGCCGAGGCCAAATAAGCTTTATTTCTTTGGAGATAGAAAAACTCAGATCATACATGCTAGGTTACGTAACAAGTGAAGTTGTCTTAATGAGCATTTGTATTTGAAAAATATAGTCCAGTCACCCCTTTGTAGATGCGGTTCTGTTGAATCAACACATCATTACTTTTTTGAATGCCCATTCTACAGAGAATTAAGAATCAGTCTAAATGATGACATAAGTTCAATTACGAGAGTTACACTTCAAGTCATCTTATATGGTGATGAGGATCTTGATCAACCTGATAACGAAAAAATATTCGCAGCAGTTCATTCTTATATTAGTCAAAGCAGAAGATTTACTTAGAATAATTATGGCTTTTTCATTCTTTGGATGTGTAAATCCTGCTTCCAAAACTTATTTTAAATGCTTATATTTAAATAAGTAACTGCATGTTGTGTTTGATGGCATCCAATATCTATTGATATGTGATGGTTATGGAGGAGGTCAATTGTTTGCGAAAATTTCCTCCCCGATCCCACAGTGAAACACTCCACACCAATTCAGCTTATAATTCTGCTTATTTTTTTAGTTTATTTTCCTGTTCTGTTTTTCTTTCCCACGGTTTTCTTTCAATAGCAATTAAAATACCATTATGATTTTTTATTACGTTATCAACCTGTAACTGTGTACCTGAAATTTTGGAGAAGAACAATATAAGCTTAGCTTTCGTTCTGATCCGTTTCGTCAGTTATTGTTTGTTAATTTGTTGATTTGTCTTTAGATCTTTGTATTTATATGTAATTGATGAATAAAATATGTTTAAACTAAATGTGATTATCATTATGTGATTTTTTTGTAGTCATGATCACTTTTCTGCATCTCCAATATAGGTAAATTTCTATTGTGACCTTTACTCTTTTTTTTTTTCATAGTTTACATATATTTGGCCAATCACAAGATGCGTAATAATTTATTTCCTCCTAGTACTTAAAAACAAGGTTAAAAGTGAGATCATGCAGCTACGCCGAATAATGTAAAGCGCGAGAAATGTCTATTAAGTGCGTGTAAATTTTACGTCTGGTTGAATGACACGCACTGTTTACAGCTAGGCATACAAGTGGCTTCTTTAAAAAAGAAGCCAGGAGAGGTCGACATCATTTTTTTCTAATACTTTTTATGCTTTTAGGTTAAATATAATCTAGGTACATGTAAAGAAACAAGCAAGACAATAAACGGGTAGTTGAAATCTGTTCAGTTGTAAATACACATTCATCAAAGTGGATGGCAAAAACAGGATTCCGTATTCATCCGTCTTTGTAATTTATGTAAGTCACACGACCTTCTTCCCGCGTTTTAAGGTCACGTGATTTTTTCTGCTGTGTTCGTTTCTATTTTTAACGAAATTCTTTTTTCTTTTTCTTCTTTTTGTTAAGATTTAAGATTGTAATACAAAATTGAAATTGTTGGAAAGGGAATATGCAATTAAATCCTTACAATTTTGTTGAAATTCGTGATATAGAAACAAATCACGTCTATTTCCTATTTCAGTTTTTAGACTTCGATTTCTTTATAAAATCATGACGAAACAGACTGTGTATCGGAACAATTCCCCTACAAAGATTGGATTTAGACAGCAATTTCTGAGGCAGTCTGCCTTTTAAACTCAACACTGTTGGAGAGGTCTGATGACCTCTCCAATAATATACATACCGGGGCATTTAAAGGCGTCGGATACCGCCATACCTTTCAGAAGACGTCGTTTACTTTTGCATTACTGAAATATACATACCGGGGCGAAGACGTCGGTTACTTTTACATGGTGCATTACTGAACTCAGTCGGAGTCCAAAACTTGGTGACTTGTCCTAATTTTCTTGTACATCAATATTACACAAGGGACAACTAGGTCGCACTTGCAGCTATCTCCTCAAACAGATAGCGTGAGTGATATGTTCACAAGGTAATTTTTTACCGCTCCTTAACACACCATAACATAACGAGCATACGTCGTCCTATTGTAAAATCTGGTCAGGTGTTGCGTCTAGTATCTTATCAAACCGCTGAATCAGTCGTCGGCGGCGTTGAAATTCTAGCCACTCGTTGAAGGATATTATTATGGTTATAGTAACAAATTCGCATAGATTGATCGATAGATTTAAGAAAAATGGGCCCTCAAAATACGGCGAATACAACCTGTAGTAATAGAGAAGAGCCAAAAGTCCAGTTGATTAGTATTGGAAAGGTAGTACACAAAATATGTGGGTCCTGAGACAATGATAATAATGAAACAAATTATTCGTAGGTATACCCACGTTTGTCCTATTTGACCACCGTCATGGAGAAATAAAACGTGTTGCTCGGACAGATCCCACAATTGACAGACAATTCCAAACATCAGCAGTATTAGAACGAACGCCATATTTTCAGATATGTGATAAAACGGTGCTGACAGTACGCCAGCTTGTATACTGGTCACTACCATAGAAACGAAAATAGGGAACCCGGCATTCACATCGAATACTTGCATAAAGTTTACGTTTCCGGTGACAATATACATGCAAATAGCCAGAGCACAATTTGAAACAGTCGACATGAACGACGCAAGGCATAGCAGAATCACGATACTCGTTGTCGATTTGCCAAACAATCCTATAAGATAATGTCCAGTGATAACTTCTGCGATTCCAAGCCACAAACAGACGCAAGAAATAAAATATACGAAAGCGAAGGCAGACTGGACGCCCAGAGAAATCCATCTTCCAGGCAATACATCTCGAAACCCATTGACATATCTTTGTAAACGTTCGTCCTGGCCCATTATGTACAAGTACTGTAGCAAACTGACAATTTGAAATAAAAACTTGTAAAAGTAAAAATACATCGGGGATAAAATGTAAAGAAAGTAACCGAGACTGCAGGTACAGTGGAGAAGTAAATAGACCACGACAATCCACTGTACTTTTATCTCGAGTGTTTCACTTATTTGATATCTATAGCAAAGGTAAAAAATATAGTAAGTCTGAATGATGGCTACAGAGATTAGCATTGTCCACCAATAATCCGTTGAATCAGCTGACATGCAGGCCTGAATATCACAGGTACCACTAGCCTCGTTTTGAATCATCCAATAGGTAAGATCAGTAGTCCAAGCGATAACCACTTCTAATGTCAGAGTTGAATAGATGAGGAAAAGATTGGACTTCACTGCCTCTTGGCAGCCAAACAGCAAAAAACCGCCTGCAATGTAAGTACGATTTGTTCAAGTAACAGAAGATATGTATGTTTTATACTGAATGTGACTTAATACCTCCACCAGCGCTTTGACAGAAACAGACAATTTTAACATCAAAGTACTGAAAGTACTGACCTACTAGCGAATTTGAAACTAGTAAGTGGCTATGGTAAATGCAAATATTTGTTGATTTATACCAGACTGAAGAAATATTGGTTTCTGAGTCCGGTCTAGGTCCATTGGTTCATTCTGATTATTAAATCCAATCCGGTTCAATTCAAATGCAGTTCAATCCATGGACTTTACAGCGGTTTCATGAACTGTTGGGTGAAGGCTTTTAAAACATTGTGAGAAAAGAGAACCGGTTAAGCAGGATATTGTCCTTTTCCTATTATGATTTCCCTCCCTATATCATACGTGTCGTCTGCAACACTTACTCTTCTGATCAGTCCGGGTTTTTCCTATATCGCTTATTATAGTTCTTTGTCAGCTAACCCAATCCTATAAAAACAAGAGTAGATGATTCCGACAATGTTTTTATCCTTCAAGAGACAAAAATAATTTTTTAAGTTAAACTAAATTTTTTAGCTGCGAATACTTTTCAATTGGCTCAGTCTAAAATTTTGTCGTTTGGCAAAGAGTTAAGAAATACTCGTATCACAAATCATAATGAACTAATACTAACCTTCTGAAGAATACCCAGTATTTATACTTACCCAGTAGTACTGCGGGGCGTTTATATGCGTCCTGCGAAGTTATTCTTGGGTTTCCACTACGGTTTTCCGTAAATAATCCCTTTGCCGTTCGACAAAATCTTAACTAGTCCATATTGAAAACTTTTGGATGTGGAAAGTCACAATGTGGCTCGAATAATTTATCATTATTATTCAAATGAGAGCAAACATTGTGGGAAAAGGAGCACGCGATGGTTTCTAGCATTTTGTCACTTTTTTAAAAGATGGTTTCTAATTTCTTTGGAGATGCAGAAAATTTACAATAAGCACAAAGTTTCAACCCATGTACAAGCCTACGTGTGCTGGTGCAGTTAACTCCTTTTTCATCATATCATATTTTATTCTGTATGAAGTGAAGAAGTTGTGACGATAAAAGGGGTTTTGTCAGTTTTTCCTCTAGCCACACATGAATTAGCGTTAGAAAAAGTACGTTTAACACTGAGTGATTTTGGCAACACTGGATTACACGCGATTTGATAGATGACGTCAGGCAATTAAAGTTGTTTATTTCATGCTTTCCGGTGGGATATCGAGAAATAGCAGTGAAAATATTTTTCGATCTTACACTGGTACCACCAGTGAAAATACCGATTTTCACGTTCTTGTTGCCTAGGTAAATTGCGCGTGCCTAACAACCAGATGGGAAATATGACATCATATACCTTACATTTCTCGCGCTTGACGTCACGTTGCTATGCGGGAGGGGTACGCCACGGGGAATGAGGGAAAAGAATTGTACTGAATTTTGATAAAGCTCCTCCCAGAAAGGGTTAAAAGCATAAAATAAATAGAATATTTGTTTTTTTCGGTGAAAGATCGAAATTTATTTCATCTCGTGAACACCATCGGTAATATTTTCACTCGTGGCTGCGCCACTCGTGAAAATATTACCGATGGTGTCCACTCGATGAAATAAATTTCGATCTTACACCGAAAAAAAACAAATATCCTCTATTTATTATATACCTAGCAGTGAAATCCTGGAATTTCCCAGTGTAATAAATTTTGATATCATCACTAGTGACGTTATCAACTTTCACTTTCACTTCCTGACGTAATTTGGGAACTACTTTTCTTTTCGACTACATTTTTTTTCGACTTTCAAACGCAAAATTACAAATAATGATGTTAATAATGTATATAATAAATAGAATAATCAACTGGTTATTTTTGATATAAAAAATATCTCACTCGGAAGCGTCGTAAGGCGTTAAAAAAACTCGTGCTGCGCACTCGTTTTTTCAACGCCTAACAACGCATCCTCGTGAGATATTTTTCATATCAAAAACAACCAGTTGATTATTCTCTATTTATTAATAAAGTCTCCTAATTATCCCCCCGTCCGCCGAAGGCGGAGGAATATAGTTTTAGCGTTGTCCGACCATCCGTCTGTCCGTCTTTCCTTCCTTCCGTCCGTTCGTCCGTCCGGGAGAATATCTTTAATACCATTGGACAGAATTTCGTGAAACATTATACGTGTGTACAATAACCCATTCCGCAGAGACACATTTTTTTATTCGATGCAAGAAGGTCGACTGGGAGTGAATTTAAGCGGTTGAGTACAATTTTTTTAGGTCTTCAATCTTATCTTGAAAACTATACAGAGTTTTTACATCGAACTTGTCACATCCATCAATGTAGTACAACAACTTTCACCCAGATTGACCATGCAACACCACAGTTACGTTCGCTTTTTTAATGCGGTGTCATGGAAAAAGGGGGCTTGATGTATATTTTCATTATGGTCCAGGATCTCTTGAACTACAGGACAAAATTTAACGAACGAAAACTTACTTTTATATTGTTTATCGCGAGCCACAGACAATAGTAACTTATTTCTATTTCATGAAAAGTTACATCATGAAAAAAGGCGGCTAAATGTGTAATTTCATCATGGACCAATGACCATCTGTTTGTCTGTTTGTTTTCCAGACAGATATCTTCTAAATCCTAGACAGAATTAATGGTTCAAATTCATACAGGCGTTCCTTATGATGTTCTCTGATATCGTTTTTTGCATATTTGATACGAGACAACATTGTGTCACAGAAAAAGGGGGATTCATGTATATTTCCATTATGGATCAATACATATATCTCTTTGAGTCAAAATCCTTGACTAAAATTTATGAAACTTCATACGTTTGTTCCTTCCGATAGTCTGCCAATAAAGTTATTTCATCTCTTTCACTAAAGGATAAAATGTAATTAAACTTCATCTTTAGTAAGCCACAAACATTTTTTTTAAATTTTATTTCATGAAATGTCATGAAATATGGGGCTAAATATATAATTTCATTATTGACCAATACCAGTCAGTTCGCCCATCCGTCCGCCTGGACAGATATCCGTTCTAAAGTCCTTGACGAACATTTATGAAACTTCATGCATATCTTCCTTACAATAGTCAGTTGATACATTTTTTTTACGTTTAATGATGTGTTTAATGATGTGTCATGGAAAAGAGGGGCTTGATGTATGTTTTCATTTTTTTTTTCATTTAATGAAATGCCATGTTATTGTAAAAGGGGACTTCATCATGTGTAATCTCATTATGGACTGCTTATATATTTCTTATTTAACCCTTTCCCAAACGATAAATTTTAGACTCTTCCAAACTCAAAGAGTTTGCAGACGACAATTTCAAATTTGATATAAATGGCATAAAGTTCTCTAAATGGATAGAAAACACTGTGGGAAAAGGAGAAATTGCTCGTAACGAGCAATTTCTCCTTTTCCCACGGTGTTTTCAAAAGACTCGTACTGCAGACACGTAAAAACAAGAGCTTGTTTAGGAGAGGGTTAATGAAATGCTGTGCCATGTAAAAAGTGGGCTCAATGTGTAGTCTTATCATGGACCATTCACAAAAAGGCCACATGAACATGCAACACACAATACCTTTATTAATTATGTTTGTATATAAAAAAAGGTCATTTTTCAGCGGGGGATATTATTTCAATCCTTTACCAAACAATCCGTGGTTTTTACGACCCTGAAATGGAGGCCTTTTGAAAACATTGTGGGAAAAGGAGAAAATGCTGGTAACCAGCAATTTCTTTTCCCATAATGTTTTCGACCCTGCTGGAAACATATTTCAATTTTTGAGTTAACCTTTTCCCAAACGACAAACTTTTGGACTAGACCAAATTGAAAGCATTTGCAGACGACAATTCAACTCTTGCTGAAAAGGTGATTTCTGTCTATGATAGGGTAGAAAACATTGTGCGAAAAGGAGAAAATGCTGGTTATCAGCATTTTCACCTTTTCCCACAATGTTTTCAAAAGGCTACTATTCCAGACCCGTAAAAACCAGGGATTGTTTGGGAAAGGGTTAAGTTTATTTTGTCGTCTGCAAGTGCTTTCAATTTGGACCAGTCTAAAATTTTGTCGTTTGGTAAAGAGTTAACAAAATTGCTTGTTTTTGTTAGTGCCAATCTGTAAAACCAATAATTATATACCTTTAAATTTTCTGCTCAAATACATTCGTCGAAAGCAAATTAAATAACATGGGAGATAAAAAAAAAAACACAAATAAAGGATCTGTATCTACACAGTGTTAAATACGGTCTCAAATATTGTCGGTTTACTTCAAAAACCTCGTAACTACAGCATCAAACAAGCTGTTTTTACGAGCTTTTGAAGTAAACCGACGATATGGAGTCATATTTCTGCTACGAGATACGAGATCATGATTATTTCAGAAAACTATCGCGATAGATTAAAGTTTCGTCGAAAATTTTATCGAAGGAATGAACAGTTTCCTGAATTAAAAAAAAAACACGAAAACATAAAATTTCTCCGTCGTGCACCAAGCTGAATTTCGAGATAGAGTTGTCGTGATATATTATCAGTTTCTCTATATCTATAAATAGAAAATTTATTACTTAGTATTTGACTTCACAAGACTGCAGTGAGTAAAAAGTCGGATAATTAACAACTGTAGCTTATTTGCTAACTTTTCACGAAACTCCGGAATGAACAGAGGACTTAGACGACTCGAAATACCTCATAGGAACAACTTTAAAATTATTCAGCGAAAAGGAGGTTGTAAACGAACATGTTCCGAAACCGTATCTGATAATGGATACAGTGAATGTCATTTACGGGCAAAAAAAAGCCATGATAACCGAATTACAGATTATTGATTATTTTTATCGTTTTTTTTTTTATCTACATGATACATGTATTTCCAGAAAACTTTGTTTTATCACGATGTATACTTCCCTTAAATTATTTCAATAACTACCTCGTATCTATGTGGAATATTTCTGCGAAACGGTATTTAAAATCTTTAATGTAGACCCGTAACAGTTCTAGAGAAGGACTGAATGAAATTTCTTGATATTTGAATAATATGGATTTATACAGATGTTAGTTTCCAGAGAAGGGAAGTAATTATTATCTCAAATTGTAATGAGAATAAAGTAGTTTTAGATTTATAAACGATAATTCTTAGAAGGGAAAATGAAAAAGTGGCTTAGTAAAAGTAGTACAATAATATTCATTTTTAATCACAGCAAATTTTGTAGGATAATATTATAGTGGAAATAGCTGTTGTCCACTATCATAACCCATTACCACACAATCCCTACTTTTGACGCTCCTGAGAAAGAAGCCTTTTGAAAACATTGTGGGAAAAGGAGAAAATGCTGGTAACCAGCATTTTCTCCATTTCCCACAATGTTTTCTAGCCTTCGCAAAACAAATTTCAAATTTTCAGTCGCTTTTATTTGTTGTCTGCAAAAGCTTTTGATTTGGACAAGCGTAATATATTGTCGTTTGGTAATGAGTTAAGTGATGCATTATACGATGCCAGGCGTTGGCACTTTGTAGTGGATCCACAAAGCCCATTTGGTCCTTGGACAAGCAGAAAATTTGGGAAAAGCAAAAAGTTTCGACCTATGTGAGCGTGGGCGGACAGGACAGACTGACCTGAGTCGATACTTTCCCCCCCTTTTTACAGAGCATGTTTTATATCTATTTCAATAATCTGCTAATATCCTATGACATTATTTGGCAATCCTGCTTACTTATCTAGAAATATTCCGCTGGCATTTCAATGAAATATTGGCAATAGTTGTGCAATGTCATAAATGGAGTGATTTATACTGATCATGTGAGACCGTGGTTATAACGAAGACAAAACAAAGATTATAAACTAGGTGTATAATTTACCTTTTGTGGGTATTATCAGGGTAATTCGTCGACTGAGAATTTAATATTAAACATGTATACAACGGAAGTGTTGTAGACAGCAACTCTTGATACACATGCATATACTCATAAATATCAATCCAGCGATATTGAAAGCGAAAAAGTATAATAAATCTTTCGGATAAAGAATTCGTTTAATTTAGTAACGCAATCCAATAATGAAATGATGGGGGTGGGGGAGGGGGGAGGAAAAGCTGAATTATCTTTGGGTATAGTAAGGTGTTCTTATCTCTAGTGCGATAAAAGAGTTAAAAGAATAGATACATATTCGTATACGTACTCGTATTTCAAATTTGTATGGTATTTTAAATATAATGCTGGAATGCGTAAATTGACCGGGGGAGGGGGGGAATCCCTTGAAAAACTTAAAACAAACCTGAACAATCTCTGAAAATACTTCACAAGGTAAAACCTATATTCTACATAAAACTGAGCCTTTTTCGCCCCAAAGGGTCTTATTGTGTCTCCGTGATAAATGATACCAGGCAAACCATAACATAATTATGGGTCCACATCAGCGACTTTTTTTAGTAACCGACTTGATCAACAGATAGACTGGTCCTTTGACATACAGAAAAATCACAAATATGGAAAAGTTTCGGCCCAAATCACCCTCCCACGTCTCCCATCACCCAATGTATGCCGAATGAATAGTGGCGTTTTATTGAGTTTAAACGTTTATGTTAGTTTGAAATTCAACGTAACGATTGTCGCGTAAAAAAGTAGTCCGGTTCTGTAACTAGAATGCTCAAATTAGATAGACTTGTATTTGTAGAATGCCTTCTAGAGGCAGATAATGAGAGAAACTTGACCGTTAGCACGTACACCCATAAAAAAAGAACAAGGCATATGGTTTATCATTTATTATAACAGTACTCAAGATGGTATCAAGTCACAAAGTGCAAATAAAAAAAAAAAAACCTACACTAGTAACACCTTTAGCGAATAAGTGTATACCAAAATGATACTACACGTCCTTCTTTGTGTAAGTTCTTCGGTATTCAAATAATTGTACATACAAATGTAAATTATGTAATTGTTCATGGGCCAGAGGCCTAAATACTTGAATGAGGATCTTTCTATTGGAAATCAAATAAAATGTTTGAATATTAATATGCTTTTTAAAATAGATATATGATGTCTTAACGATGCCAGATTCCGTCAAAAATGTAAATTACGTAATTGTTCATGGTCCAGAGACCTACATACTTGAATGAGGCTCTTTGTATTGACATCCAAATGAAATGAAATAAATATTAATATACTTTTTTAAAATGTTGTGTCATAACGATGCTAGATTCCGTTAAATAATGTCGCCCCAAACTATTTAACGATATCATGTAAGAAAAAAATAAACGTTTTGAAAACATTGTTGCAAAGGGAATGAAAATACTGGTCATACATTTTCTGACAATATTTTCTGTCCTTTTAGGGATAATAACCTTATTTAACTCTATTTTTTTTTTTATTTGTCCTCTACCGTTGCTTGCAACACTTTCAAGTTTAAGACTTTGCCGTGTAGTCAAATCTTAATTAACACTTTATCAAATAACAGAATTTTAGACTTGTCCAAATTAGAAGCATCTTGCAGACGACAAAATTAATGTGACTCAAAAATTAAAACTTGAGTAAAAAAGAGTAGAAAACATTGTGGGAAAAGAAGAAAATGCTGGTTAGCAGCATTTTCTCCTTTTCCAACAATGTTTTCAGAAGTTTTTTCCCCTGGGTCGTAAAATCCAGGGATTATTTAGTAAAGGGTTAAATCAGCAGGATTCGGGTTATGTACATGATTACATATATCAGCCACACAAGCCACAAATAAAGGTTCATAATTTTTTTTGTTAGTACTCTTGTTTAGGGTTACACCTCGTCAATTCAAAATTATTTCAATCATATCGCAGCGGCAAGAGCACCAATGTATGCAAACTATCCTGGAATTCCTTTTACCAGTACTTCGCACAATTAATTTTCCCGAGTCTTTCGCTGCTTGCCCCAAGGACCATCGCCAAATTTATATACATTTTCTCCTTATCAGCGTTTTGATTTGGTTTTTGATCTGTGTACAGCATGGTTAACTGAAGACCCGACACTTTTTATGGAAGTATATTGCATTTAAAGAGGGAGCATAGATACCGCTTGATTATTGGAGAGATACATAATATGGTGAGTTCTTCTTTAACCCATTACCACACAATCCCTACTTTTGACGACACTGAGAAAGAAACCTTTAGAAAACATTGCGGGAAAAGGAGAAAATGCTGTTTTCTACCCTCACAAAACAAATTTTAAATTTCCAATCACTTTTATTTTGTCGTCTGCAAATGCTTTCGATTTGGACAAACCGAAAATTTTGTCGTTTGGTAATGACTTAACCATCTCCTTCTTTATGTAAACTGTTTTAAAGGTGGCCCTTCAGATTTTGGGACGAAAATTTTACAAGAATACAAAAAAAAAAAATACTTATACTCCAAGAGCCTTATAATTGTCATTTATAAAACCCCAGTAGTCGAAAACCATCCGACAACGAGAGAAATTAGAGATTTACTACAGCCCAGGTCGACACCGACGGGAAACACGGTCTATTTTTACATGGGCAACTCGCTCATTTACACACCAGAAATATACAGACGAAGCTTCAAACATAGTGTCCGAAGAAGATATTATGGAAAATAATTACATATTTGTTATGTCATGGAATTTCAGCGTTTTTGGTAGCGTGCCAGTCACTTAAAATTCCCACAATGCCTTTTCTTTTATTTTTGCGGGAAATCTAAAACTAGCTTAAGAGGCTACGTAGCCTTTAAAAGGAATACCATCTAGAAAAAAAAAAATTTTTTTTTTTGTAATTTTATGATCCTTAGTTATTGATGATTTTCATTGTTTTTTCCTATAAGTTTCAGTGATATAAATATTTTTGAATTTGGTGGGATGTGAAAATTCTAGATACCCACCTTTAAAACGGAAGTAGGGCTACAAATCGCGGTTGACAGCCTAGGACAAGTGGAATCCAGGAAATATATAAATATGGGGGCTGTCACTGTGATATGACTGGAGTAATGTTGAGAGTAATGTTAATGCACCAATCTTACAGACAAAACGGTTGACAGAAAAAGAAAACAATACCATAACTTCATACGGATTTAAAGACCATCTCTTGTTAAAAAAGAACGTTCAAACCTGGTGGACAGCCTAGCTATGGTGACATCCAGAAATGCATGAATATGTTAGCTGATGCCGTGATATGACTGAAATGATGCTAAAAACGACGTAAAACACCATTCAAACAAACAAAGCGGCTGACAGTAGAAAAAAGAAAACAATATGATGAGCTCATATTGGTTTAACCATCTTTTATTGAAAACGCAAGTAGAAATCGCGGTTGACAGTAAAAGAATTAGAAAACAATCAGACATGATAATACATTGAAAACGAACGGTAAGTGTCAAGATTTAATCTATTTTCTCATAAGCACCATCTTCTCCTTTTTCCACACTGTTTTCATGACATGTCTCATCATTTGAATCCTATCTGATTAGTCATCTGCAATTGTTTTCAATTTCGGTAAGTCTAGGGGTGATGAGTACTCCCATTCTCGTTAGATAACATCGATTCTCATTCACTGAAAATACACATCCTTGTATCATGTAATTTCATTTCAAATCATATGTTTTTACTATAATAGGCATTGAGACTTGCCAACAAAAGTGTCGATTTTTGCAGACAATATTTACAGATGACAATTTAACCCTTTACCCCATAAGACATGTCTATGGTATCTCTAATTGACTCTAGATAACAGCAAGGATGAAGCCGTTTCTTATGTATATATGACACCTTTTGATAGTACAGAAAACATTATGGCAAAAGGTGAAATTGCTCGTGACGAGCAATTTCAACTTTTGCCACAATGTTTTCCAAAGGCTTCAACAAGGAATGGGTAGAAATGAGTATCTATGGAGTAATGGGTTAAATGTGGCTGAAACGAAGGATTATTTTTTCTTCAAAGAAATAGAATATTCTGATCGAAAAGGATGAAAACACTGGTTTTAAGGATTTTCTTTATTTTTTTTCTTCGATACTTTCAACATGTCTCCTTCTCAGGGTCGTAAAACATAATCCTACTTGCCCAGGAACATGTAAAGCTGAATTTCTTGCTGAAAATGGAATACTTTGAGAAAATTTGAGACGCTACGGTGATTTTTTTTTTCATATTTTAATTTGCACCGTACCGTCTCAAGTCCATCGTAAATTTCCCAGTAGCATAGATAACGTGCTGTACTGCCTTTCTGTGTCGTCGGTTTAATCTGTACTGCAGTGAAATGCAATTAAATTTAAGTAACTAACATAACCAAAGACAAATTATGAAACCTTTCGTTACCTAGAAGAAGCTTGTAGAAGTCGTTTATAACATGTAAATCTCGGAAAAAACACTGACGAAATTGCGTGGCGGCCATCTGAGTGTTTTCGGGAATGTAAAGAACTCATGTAAAAGATGAGATACACAGTTTTCTCTTATGTTCAGCATTTAAATTGAAAATATTTGTATTTCAAACGAAAGATTATAATAATACGCAAGCAACAGGTATGTTTAAATCCTAGTTTTGTGCTCCATTTGCGAAATTATGAGAGTTCAAACTTGCGCACAAAATCTGGGCGGAACTTTCAACTGGTTTTGTCTTGATCGTCTCTGTACTCAGATGCGACCAGTTAAAATGTAACATGGCCTTTGGGGACAGTTATCTGTACTAATGCACACTTGTGATAGGGAGAAATACTCAGCCACTCGTGAAAATATTACCGATTATGTTCATGCAGTGAAATAAATTTCCATCTTTCACTAAAAAAAACAATCTATTTATTTTGTTTATAGCTCCTTTTTTCTTTGGTACTTAAATCTAAATCCAGTTGTTGTTGTTTTTTTCGGTAAATTCCCCTTATGCACACTAGAACGCTTTATAATACAAGAAGTATCTTTACGAAAGATAGACGGCGTATGAGACACTAGGATACGAATATTCAAATTCGTTTGTAGTATTATATGAAGGGAAATGATGAAAACCGTTCCGAGAGCAGCCTGTTTGAACTCTTTACCACTCGAGAAAATTTTAGACTTAGACTGGTCCAAATTGAAAGCATTTGCAGACGACAAAATAAAGGTGACTGGAAAATTGAAATTTGTTCAGGGAAGGGTAGGAAACACTGTGGGAAAAGGAGAAAATGCTGGTTACCAGCATTTTCTCCTTTTCCCACAGTGTTTTCAAAAGGCCTCTTTCTCAGGGGCGTCAAAAGTAGGGATTGTGTGGTAATGGGTTAAATTATTTTGCTTATGGTTGAAAGCAGAATTTGGAAGAATGAGGAAGCTTTCGTAATGACGGTATTAAATATTACATTAATTCTCGTGTTTAACGTAAACTGAGTGTCGATATTTTGCAATGTTTCGGAATGTATCGCTTGTGTTGTTTTTCATTCATGAATCATGTTTAAATAAAGGACTTTTTAGACCATACGATAAAATCTTTAAAAAAAAAAAGTAGATTTGCATATTTTTGCACAAAACTGAAGCACCTTTCAAACATCATCGATTTGTCGTAATCAGAAGGCGAGGTTTCATCACCAAGGTCAATGATTGACCTCACCCACCTAGTCCTACTAGAGGTAACTTAGTAGAAACCCAGTTTCTTCGCTAGCAATGCAATAAAACCGATTGTTCCCCTAGGTGGGCATAGTTATTCACGTTTCGAATGGAATCACCAAGTTCAGGACATGACATCTTTTTTCATTGTGACATGAATGAAAATAAGTTGTTTCGCAACTCGTTTTCGTTTATGACAATCCTATAGCAGTAGCCCGCAATCGCTTTTTGTATTCAGTTTTACACGAGGAAAAATGGGTACCAAATTTCTTACACGAAACAAAATAGAAAACTCACCATAACTTATTGCAATTATTTTATCTATATGAAGTAGATTGTGGATGTTTTGCTTGAGTTTAACATCTAATGGCCATAAAATCAACTTGGCATGGCTAAATGTGATTATCACTATGTGATTTTTTAAAGTCATGATCACTCTTGTCCAATGTAGGTATATTTCAATTGTGACCCTTACTTATTTTGCATGGTTTACATATATTTGGCCAATCACAAGATGAGTAACAATTCATTTCCTCCTAGTACTTAAACAAGGTCAAAAGTGAGACCATCTAGCTATGCCGAATAATGTAAAGCGCCAGAAATGTGTACATGTATTAAGTGCGCGTAAATTTTACGTCTGGTTGAATAACGCGCACTGTTTCCAAAGTAACTATCAGCTAGGCATATAATATACATACCGGGGCATTTAAAGGCGTCGGATACCGCAATATATACCTTTTAGAAGACTTCGGTTACTTTTACATGGTGCATTAATAAACTCAATCGGAGTCCAAAACTTGGCAACTTGTCCTAATTTTCATGTACATCAATATTACACAAAGGGCAACTAGGTCGCACTTGCAGCCATCTCCTCAAACAGATAGCGTGAGTGATATGTTCACAAGGTAATATTTTACCGCTCTCTATCGCACCATAACATATCGAGCATACGTCGTCATATTGTGAAATCTGGTCAGGTGTTGCGTCTAGTATCTTATCAAACCGCTGAATCAGTCGTCGGCGGCGTTGAAATTCTAGCCATTCTTTAAATGATATTATTATGGTTATAGTAACGAATTCGCATAGATTGATCGATAGATTTAAGAAAAACGGGCCCTCGAAATACGGCGAGTACAACCTGTAGTAATAGAGAAGAGCCAAAGACACAATACTAGCAACGCTTTTTGTTACCCTTGTGTAGTAAATAGCATTCGCTAGTAAACCATTCTGAACAGCGACCCGCCATGATACCGCAATAAGGCTAAATTCTATAACGGATAGTATGACACTTGATACAAGTCTAATGACGCCTGTTACGTTTAAAAGAGGCCAAAAGTCCAGTTGATGGGTATTGGAAAGGTAGTAAACAAAATATGTTGGTCCTGAGACAATGATAATCATGAAACAAATTATTCGTACGTATACAAACTTTTGTCCTTCTTGACCACCGTTAAGGAGAAATAAAAAGTGTTGCGCCGACAGATCCCATAATTGACAGACAATTCCAAAAATCAGCAGTAAAAGAACAAAGGCCATATTTTCAGATCTGTTATATAACGGTCCTGACAGTACGCCAGCTTGTATACTGGTCACTACCATAGAAATGAAAACAGGGTACCCAGCATTCACATCGAATACTTGCATAAAGTTTACGTTTCCGGTGACGATATACCTGCAAATGGCCTGAGCACAATTTGAAACAGTCGACATGAACGACGCAAGGCTTAGCAGAATCACGATACTCGTTGTCCATTTGCCAAACAATCCTATAAGATAATGTCCGGTCATAACTTCTGCGATTCCAAGCCACATGGCATCCAAACAGACGCAAGAAATAAAATACACGAAAGCGAAGGCAGACTGGACGTCCCGAGAAATCCATCTACCAGGCAATACATCACGAAACCCATTAACATATCTTTGTAAACGTTCGTCCTGGCCCATTATGTACAAGTACTGTAGCAAACTGACAATTTGAAATAAAAACTTGTAAAAGTAAAAATACATCGGGGATAAAATGTAAAGAAAGTAACCGAGACTGCAGGTACAATGGAGAAGTAAATAGACCACGACTACCCACTGCACTTTTATCTCGAGCTTTTCACTTATTTGATATCTATAACAAAGATAAAAAATATAGCAAGTCTGAATGATGGCTACAGAGATTAGAATTGTCCACCAATAATCTGTTGAATCAGCTGACATGCAGGCCTGAATATCACAGGTACCACTAGCCTCGTTTTGAATCATCCAATAGGTAAGATCAGTAGTCCAAGCGATTACCACTTCTAATGTCAGAGTTGAATACACGAGGAAAAGATTGGACTTCACTGCCTCTTGGCAGCCAAACAGCAAAAAGCCGCCTGCAATGTAAGTACGATTTGTTCAAGTAACAGAAGATATTTCTGGTTTATAACCGGTAAACGCGTACTTTTCCTGGAAATCAAGATCCGCTCAACCAATTACTTACATGCTGATTTCATGTGTGATGCACACTGGATCCATTCTTTTGAACTTCTTGTGTTATATTCCAGAATTTTCTGGATTCGAAAGTAATTGATTTTCTTATTGGCTAAACTATCTGATTTAGCCAGTCAGAAGATGTGTTACTAGCATATTTAGGAATCTTGCAGAAAAAAACAAGGAATGTTCTCAAGAATGGTTGGTAGATGTAAGTACAAACCTGGATGTTACATGACGTTTCCCACAATTTCCAGTCATTATATATACAATCCTGAAATTTGAGAAGTAACTTGCACCATTCGCTGAAAACATGTCATTAAAATCCCTGAAATATCAGACTAACTTTTAATTCAGTAATAGTTACTTTCAGTTTTAATTTTTACTTTCGGTTTCACCGTAAATCATCTTTGGGTCTACTGTGGTATCGCTACATCAGAATCAAAAGTTGAATGCGTTAACTACTGCCTCATTTAATTATACTCTCATTTCACTGACGCAGTCTCTAACAAGCCCACATTCAAATTTCTTAGTCTTATTTGAAAACACTTTCCTTTCCATGCACAATCCAGAGTAATCCATACGCAAGTACTAAAACTTCTAGTGATAAAAGAAATCTTTTAACGCTTAACTTTTTTTTCGAGGTCAAATCATCGAGTTCTAAACTTAAAGCTTGTTAAGTAATGTTTATCAGTGACTTGTGTAATTTCTAAAAGAAAACACTGTGCGTAGATCTACTGTATTTGGTAGTTCTTAGACGTGTAGTTTTGATACGACATAAAAAAAAAACGATAGCTGTATTTCACTGACAGATCTACATTAATTAGTGCTAATAACGTACACAAAGATAAGTCCTGATATTCGAGGCATGTCCGTAAAGTTCGTGGACAATGGCAATATTTTAAAAAAATACTGTACTTTCGCAAATGTTTTTGTCTCTATGTTGTCTCTTGGGCATTCTATGTTAAAAAGGAAATAAAATGATATTGAGCCTACAATAAGTAACCTGTACAAATCATAATTTGAACGATGTAAACGGAACCCGGGGCAAACCAAACAACGCGATGAAATGGATTTTTCAAATTGTCATCTGCAGTCTATAACCTGTCGAAAAATGATCCTTTTCAAATTCTATCCTGTGATTAAGGATGATGTCGACATCATTTCCACTAAATGTAGACGACGAAATCGATGCTGATTAAATTTTGCACAAGTTCTGAAGCACTGCGAAGATGTTTTTGTCAAAAATTATATCGCGTAACAACGGATGATCGTATAATTTGGTGCAAATCTAGAGAAATCACCGGTAAATACCACGAAAACGCTGTCTTAAGCTACAAGAATGTCAGTTGTATGTCGCCCACTGGTTTACAAATGACACAAGTGATTTTCGGACAGGCGAAATTCAACCGGGCGACGATAAAAGCGAAGAAGGGCCAGAATCATTAGCGTATCATGGAGGATACAGTGAGAATGACTTTTGGACAGGATTGTAGGGTCAGAAATGCTTTGTAGCGACAGGCCGGTAAGTCTAGAAGTTTTCAATGATGTTTGCTTTTCTCACAATTGCATACTGATTCCACGATAAGCACCTGACACGTTATTAATACAATGTTTAAAAAAGATGGCGACGTCAACTCTTGGCCCGGGTTCTTATCGTTATATGCAGGCTAGGACCAATGAATAAAAAACTATCTATAGTATGTAGGCATGTTTGTTTCCGTGTCAGCTGAGAAAAGTTTACTCTTTATGATAATAAAAGTTTCCTGCGCCGCTAAAGTGTGAATTGCAATGTCCACGAACTCTACGGACATACCTTGTACGTGTAAATAAACATTACCTAACAATCGGATCAGAAAGAGAGGGACCTCCAAGATAGTATATTCTGAGTATGGAGACAGTATAAACCACTGATGAATCAAAAACAGCAACGGAACACGCAAAGCTACTTCCGTGGCATACTTCATGCTAGGACCCATCCCAGCTAGCTTTATGTCTGTAAATTGTCCAAGAGTGTTGTGAAACTCTGCAAACTTGTCCCTCAGTGACATCTTTCCTGTAGATTCTAAAAGTTGAGAGTACGTTATCACCAAACATTCCTAGTCTTATTCAGAAAAAATCCATGAGGTTGAAAATAACAAAACTTCGATTGGTTAATCCAATAGTTTTAGCCAATCAGAACTTGCGTTACTTTCAAATTAAGAAAATTCTTGAGGGTAAAAGAAATTACGTCCTTAAGAAAAGTTGGCGAATATAGACCTAGGAGTAATACTTATAAAACATTCTTAATTCCAAAATTAACCATATGGTTGGCATGGACATAATACTAAACCTGTCACTGAATGTGACTTAATACCTCCTTCATCGCTTTGACAGAAACAGACAATTTTAACAAGAAAGAAAATCTAAGTTCAGTTGGATATTATCTTTGAATCACAGGGAGCAGATCATTGAAAATTGCGTCTTGCACAAATTCAGTATACGATCAATGTATCAACAAACTTTCAATACAATAGCAGCAAAACTGTAGGAAGAGTTGTGCACACAAAATTACTAGTGTTTTGTAACGGACGGACACACAAACGGACGGACGGACAGACAGGCTGATTCCAGTATACCGAGTATACCCCCATATCATTTGTTTTGCGGGGGTACTACTAGACTGAGCCAAAACTGTACTAGTTAGATTTTGATGACGGTCCTAGCAAAACAGCGGTTAGAAGCATGGGCGGATCCAGAGGTGGGGACCGGGGGTCCGGACCCCCCCTGGAATTTTGGCAAAAATGTGGTTATCGGATTCGTGAAATGGTACTGGTTCGATATTGCACAGCATTTATGTAAAATACAATCATAAATTTAAAAAAAAAAGGTTCTAAATGTCGAGACCTCCTCATGGTTAGAACTGAAACGTTGACTTTTCTTGTAAACGGCTTACATCCACTGAAATCCGGAAACCAAAGTATCATATGAATATGACGAGTGCGTTTTCGGTGGGACCCCCCCTGAGAAAGATATCTGGATCCGCGCATGAGAAGCACAATTTTTTTTTTCAGTGAAAGATTGAAATTTGCACCCCTCTTTAAAGATTGCCGATGATGTTCACGACGGAATGAAATAAATTTCGATCTTTCACTGGAACAGAAAATATCATCGTCTATATATATAAAATACAGGTCTCATTTTCTGTCCTTGCGCTTCAAATCAATATTGTGACATGTCTATTTTCAGTCGTGTTAAAGCGTCTTTTTTCAATCTTGTAAAGGTTCGTCTAGCATGAAATGTAGCCCATTGGTTTAGCAGCACACAACAGCACGAAATGCTCAAAAGAACGCATTTGGTTGCTCGCCGTCCGTTTTCCGTACTTCTATCCATCTGTCCAAAATTACTAATGCGACTTTCTTTAAGTATATGGTTGATATGGTGAGAGAAATTCATGTACAATCTCTATATGAAAGGGAAACAAAGATTGTTCAAATCATTAAGGTCATGTGACCAATAACGTCACCAGTGCTAAAAGTGAAAGGAGAGAGAGAGAGAGAGAGAGAGAGAGAGAGAGAGAGAGAGAGAGAGAGAGAGAGAAACATGTAACACTGAAAAGTCTTTTCCAGATATCTAAGTCAGATGGCCTTGAAACTTGGCATGGTTAATCAGTATCCCGGCACTACAATATCGTACAGGGTGGTCCAATAAAATGTAAACAGTTTTGTAGGTTTGTCATTTCCAGGAAAATTCACATTCTTTTCTGAATTTTGGGTGAATTGTAGCTGAGACATTAGATTTTTAGAGTCTTCAAGCAACAATGGATCCAGCAACTCGATATTCAGTGCAGGAGAGGATCAAGATCATGGAGGCGTGTTTCGCGACTAAGTCACTCATCCAATCACAGAGACAATTTCGTAGAGATTTCTCTGGCAGATATGCTCCAACCAGAGCCACTATTCTGCATCTCTTGAATAAATTTAGGGAAACTGGAAGTGTTCAAGATAAGAATAAAGGTTACAGTGGACGACCAAGGTCTGCTAGAACTGACCCCAACATTGATAATGGCATAACCGTACCATACTGCTTTGAAGATGATAATGGACTTCCAGTAACAGTGAACACTCAGCGATACGTTGAGATGATGAGGAGGAAATTCATTCTAGCTCTGTGACGAAAGCGTGGGGTTGATATGAATACAGTGATCTACCAGCAGGATGAGGCAACACCGCATACCTCCCTAGCATTCGGAACACCTCGGTCAATTCTACGAATCAAGCCTCGGATGTATGCCGACAGACTACTTCCGGAAGGAACAACAACATCCCCATAACAAGAAATACAATGACGTCATTATCGCGCAAACATTAGGCCAATCTTTCAATCCAGCCCATTTTTCAAGTGCGTAATCAATGCAAGTCCTAAATTTAGCCATTTATGCTGCTATAGTAAGACTTACCGTTATTCTACAGGATTTGTTGTCATTCGAAATGGTTACTAGTTGAGGTCATTTCGAACATCCCGAGAACTATGCAGTAGGGAGTATCTGTCGAATAACCGCTTCCGGCGATGCATGTCAAGTTTTTTAACATATTATTCCGTCGGCATACATCCGAGGCTGGATCGAAAGATTGGCCGAGGTGTTCCGAATGACCTCCCTAGAATACATCCGCCATTACTTCCCTAGAGACAGACTAATCTTGTGTCACACGGACAACCCTTGGCCTGCTCACACCCCAGATCTGTCTCCTTCAGATTTCTTCCTCTATGGTTACTTAAAGGAAGGGGTTTACCACAACAATCTGCATACAATAAATGTACTAAAGGAAAACAATTGTCATGAAATCAGGAGAAATCTACTTGAGATGTTGGACAGAGTTATCAACAACTTTAATGTCTGTGTCGCAACCTTAATTCAGAGACGAGGTGCTTGGATTGAACATGCAATTAATTATTGAACTACAGTCAGAAATGGTGTTGTGTGGAAGGAAAAACAGTGCCATACAAAACTTTTATGCTTTTTCAGGTAGAAAAAATGATGTGGAAACCGTGCAATAGAAATTACAGACCTGCAAAACTGTTTACATTTTATTGGACCACACTGTACTTCAATTGTTCAAGGCTGATCTCTTTTTTGAGAAGTCAAGCCTTGAGGCTAACAGACCTATACATACTTATATTTAACAATGACATACCTTTTGTGATAGACTGCGAGTATAACAAGACGTAAAAAACGTACAGCTAATTAGTTTTCTTAAACTTTTAACTGAACTTTTGAAAAACTATTCAAACTAAATTTTACATTTACCACAGTCCTAAATGACCAATTTTCATTGTTACAAAGAAATCGTCACGGAAAATCACGAAAACACATGACAAAATGAAAGTCGAATCGGCCTCGTCCGATCAAAGACCCTTCAAACAATTTTATTAAGCCTTGGTAATGGCTTTAAACAGCTGACCTGCAATACAAAACTGCAGAATATAGAAAACAATGCACGAACTGAAATCTCTATTCAGCAAAGTAGATGATCTTTATGAAAATAAATAAATATATAAGGTGATCTACTGTTGTTACAAAGAAAGGGAGGTTACTTGTCTTGCAGCTAACAAGACTAAGTGTAAAGACAAATGAGTAGGACACTCATACAAAGCTTGCATGGAAGCAACTTTTTTCTCCTTCTGTCTATGAAGGAGTGGATTATGATAATGAATTACATTCTCAAGATTCCAATAAAACATTCATGTAAAAGTGTTTTCTATTCACTCTATCTCGCGTGTCTAGAAAAGAAAGTATTTAATTGCTTTACTTTACCAATCCAATTTCCCTCCAGATAGGGGTAAAGCTTTCATTGTTACTAAATAGTACTAAATGAATTTGTCCGATTGTTATTGGTTTAATGAGTTCACAAAAGAACAGGGTTTTACGAGGACTTTGGAATGAATCATACGCTGTTCAAAGCGAAATTACTCAATTTTAGATGGAACACTGATCTGATATGTTTGTCATGTTTTGAGATATCTGAACCTTCCACAATTTTTTCATAACATTCCCTGTTATTCAGACATGGAATTTCAAAAATCCTGAAATTAACCTTTTATATAAGAACTGACAATGAAAAAATATCTTGCATCATTCTTATTTTTACTACACGAATAACTCAACCAAAATTTCTTTTAAACTAAATGGATTTCTCTTTTATTTGTTTAAGCGAAATTTTCAATATATTCTATGTTTCTTTTACTACTTTCAGGTTAGATATACTTGTGTGTGCTAAGAACGAGAATATGACGACCACGAAAGACAAGAAAAAGAACCTACTGCTGATGATGATGATAATGATAAGATGGAAAAAGAAAGAAAGAAACATGGTCTAAAGCATGGCAGCATAGTGGTATTTCATCTTGTCTGCAAGGCTATAATTTAATAACAAATCACGCGATTTATACATTCTTCAGAAAATATAAATCTATTTGTTATATAACCATAAACGTTATCTGTAAAGTTGTCGTCAAATAAACGTGTTCTGTTCTATTCCGATCAAATCTCTACACATTCGGCAAAGCTCGGGTGATCCCTTGATTAAGTCCCGCGGCTGTCAATCGTCACAATTCTGCCGGTTCCGCACCTACATCTAACCTTTTCTGTAACAAGGAGGTTTTCATTTTGAATTACTGTCAGTCACATGATCTTGGACAGGGCGGCGCCCTGTACATAAATCGATTATGCAGGGGAACAACAGCCAGGGTTAAGCAAAAAGCTGAAAAATGCTAACGTATTTTATAGCAAGAGTTAGAAAAAAAAAATGTACAAACTGTTTGTGATAGTAAATGTACGAGATTGAGAAAGATCCCCACTGAAAATCGTGACTATCGTTTGCCTTCTTAGAGGAGTATTACGATTTTAAGAACGGTAAGCCGATGTACCTCCGGCAAAGAAATAATTGTGTGTAGGTGTCGTTGTCTGCGCAGGTCATATTCTTCGAAGAATCGACCTGTCTTATATGACGCATTACTCTCCCCAATATTGGGGGGATTGTAGTAATACGCGCTTTAAAGTAGCATTGGAGAAAATGACTTTTATCAATATTCTAGAAGAAATCAAGCCTGTTTTAGCTCCAGATATAACTAAACTGCTGATCATAGCTCTAGTCTGAAATTCAAAGTAACGGTTGTCGCGTAGAAAAATAGTCCGGTTCTTTACCCAGGATGCCCAAATTAGATAGATGTGGTTTTGTAGAAAGCCATCTGGCGGGAGATAATGGTGTAGGTGCATATTAGCGGTGTGATACAACCGAGGAACATGATAAACGGATCATGACGCTTGCCGAAGTCCTCGGCTATATCAAGTAGCTTTATAAGCATCGATTTACAGGGCGCCACCATGTTTAAGATCATGTGACTAGAAGTATTTCAAACTGGAAATATTCTTGATACGGACGAGATTTGATGTAGGCACGGAAATATCCAAGTTGTGACGGGTGAACCCTACATCTACATTTGAATGCGAAGTAAAACATTTGGAACTGTACACTGAATAAGGCGCAGATTACACCTCCATCATTAATTTTACCCTACCATAGCCCGTTGTCTGCGCATGTCATATTCTTCGAAGATTCGACTGTCTTATATGACGCATCACTAGTCCCGAAAGCGGGCTGACTGTAATATCACAGTATATAAACGAACTGTACCCGAACCGGATATTGCAAGTAAATTTCAGTGATGTCTACTTTGCATTAGAGACAGCCGAGATAAAAATTGTTGCGTCTTTCATACTGCTGAATGTAAAGTATGTGAATCTTTATGTATAGTTTATGCCACACCTGTATTGTTAATACATAAACTGCTACATAATCATTCTTAGCTTTAAACATTGAAATTCTCAATACTCACCGCAGGCTACAGCGTCATTTGCAGTAGACCCGATCTTAAATCAGCTTTTATCATGTTAAGGCTGGCTGAAACACGTTTTCTGAGTTTGAACCGGTGCAATTACTTAATTAACAAAGACATTTGCGGCATTGGGCATTTTAAAGTTCGATTTTGAACATAAAAAATAAGAATTAATGCCTCTATGTAAAGTAGGTCAACTGTACATTTCTTGCTGGTGATTCGTACCCTTACTTGCGAGTTTACGGAATCTATCTGTACGATGTCTTGGGAGTTTTTTCAAATATTCTGTACGGTTCTTGGGATAACAAATCTGATGCCTGATGGTATAAATCTGTACATTTTCATGTATAAAATGGAGTAATTCAGATGCCTTTACAGCAAACAAGCAAAACCACAAGCTTTGGTGATATTATAAATCATAATTTGGAAATCCATAAAGGAAAAACCTCAAGATCAATTTGACTCACAAAGAAAAGAAACAATTTCGTATAAAAAAAAGAAAAAAACTTCAAAAGTATTCCAAAAGATTTGAAGCTATGTAACAGGCCTCTGCTACCTAATGATGAAGACAGTGAGTTTCAAGGCTTGTTTCTGTGTCACCATTTTAAAAAAGCCCCATAAAGAAAGACACCAGTGAAGGATGTTCACAAGTTCCTTGAAGAATCTGAATGTTTTATGCGAAATACTGTTTTATAGTGGTTATTCCTATTCCTCATAGAAATGAGTCGTCAGTCAATCACTTAAGAAAATATTGTAAGAATTTGAGAAGAAATTACACTCAACGAACTCAACGAACGACTGTTTACAGCCACAAGAATAGATGTTCAATGACCTGTCGCAGCTGTTACATATCTCCCCGTCTTTTATATTTGATATTGCCTTTTATTCTGGTCCGCCTTGATCACCGATTTCAACACTAACTTATGGAAATAAAATACAGCTCCATCCATACCCTGCTGTTGTTAAAGAGCTGTGCAGTACACTCTGCATGAACTAAAGACACAAATAAAATGTGACACATAGTCCTTGTGACACGTAATCCTTCAACAAAACATACAACGAATGGTGTTCAGAAATGGTACTGATAATGACAAGAGAACAAAATCATTGTTCCACTTTTATGATATAAAATAGCGTATTTCAAATGTGGTGGTACGAGGATAGGGTTGTACACACGTTGTGTAGATGAGGGGTCGTAGGTTAGAGATCATTCATTGTCGACCGATTACAGTGCTGACAGCACTTTGATTTTTTTTTATACGATGGAAGGGTCGTATTATGTTATGGCCACGTTCGGTCACCGTTAACATTTTTTGTATGCACCCACAGTTTCCATCGGAATGATTTGAAACTTACTACAATGAATCTCTATAATGTGTGGTTTTGCATGTGACTTTTCAAATTTGGATCTCTGTAGGGTTCTATATTTTAACCCATTTCACTGACAAGCCTCTTTGGGCGTATATACAGTGCTGTGCAAAGCTCGTGTTATTTTTTTGCCAATGAGACAAAGTCGTGTCATTTTAAAGAGGCAATAATACTCATTTTAAGCCAGTTTTAACTCATTTCGTTTTTATTTTATCAAAATATAGTCATTCTTATATATCTATGCCAAATATTGCGCCTGACGGTTGCAAGATTGCTTAGATTACGCCTGATAGAAAATGCATTTCGCGGACTTGCGGCCTTCAATGTAAACAGACTGGTCGTTTCCGGATTTTGAATCGAAGATTTTCGATATCCGTTATACACTCGGGTAGATTCGTATGATGATCATGCATTCTGTAACAGGATTATATTTGACCTTGGCCTTGATGCGCTAAATAAAGGAAAATGGATGCTTCTCTGTTGCAGCCTCTATTTTTAGACGGAAATCGAGGCCTATATGTAAGTTACACCGTATCCGACTCTAGGCGGAGACCAACGATAAATTTCCGTGAGTCACCGCCATTGTTTACAGCTTCGATCGTCAGCCAGTTTTCTTCTGGCCAATTTTCGGTTTTTCACACAAACCCCTGTGTTTCTTTTTTCATGTACACGATATATGTCAGTAATTTATCCTTGTGTACACAAAGGACAGATTTCTGTACCATTCTATTTTTTCTTTTTGAAATTTAACAGCGTTTCTGCTCACCGGCTGTAGACAGGCATCTTTAAAAGTATACTTAGAAATGATTCACATATAATCACAGCTAATATTTTTTACTTGTGATATGTATATTAGATTTTATACAGCATACAAAGTGTTGTGGCAAAGGGTGAAATTGCTTGTAACGAGGAATTTTTGCCACAAAAATTTCAAAGATTCTTCAGTACAACTGCATTGAAATGACAATCTAAGGAATAAATTGCGAAACAAAGTTTGTATTGAGCACTCTAGTAACGTGCGTAATGGATGATTCGCTCTTGTGTAGGTATAAAGCAATGGAAATCCCTGTATGGTACTCGCAAGAATTCGTTCAGCCAACTCGCAAGTAATGTACAGATCATTTACTTGATATTTGCAAGAAGGGTACAGTATCAAACCGTTCGCAATGCAGAATTTCCATACATCTTTAGGTAATTTTAACAAATTTTGTCGGCATATATTGGCTGTTTTGTGAAGAGCATAAATTTAGAAACAAAACTTTACAAATGGGTATCGGATAAATAGATGGAATTATACATAAATTGCCTTGTGAAAACAGCATGTATAGTAGTAAGCAAAAGAAGTGAAGACGAGTATTGCACTTTATCAGCAATTACACCGCCAAATATGGTAAATGATGTATTTATTTGAAAGATACATTATTTCATTCAATGATGCAAATGCTTACAAGTTGCGTGAGAGTCACAACAACCTGTCGATCTAAATTATTCAAAGGCACCCATCTGTTTTTACCAATCGATTCATGGAATTTACTCGCAATATCCGGTTTGGGTACAATTCGTTTATATACTGTGAATATTAGGCTCTATAAAGTAGCAATGTTGAAAATAGCTTTTATCAATACGTTTGAGGAGAAATGAGACCTGCTTCAGATCCAGATTTCTCTACACTGCTGATCATAGCTGAGTGAATTGCACCAGGTAGCGTTTTATTGAGTAAACCTTTATTTTAGTTTTAAATTCGAAGTAACGGTTGTCGCGTAGGAAAGTGGTTCGGTTCTGTACCCAGGGTGCCCACATTAGATAGATGAGTAGTTTATAGAATGCCATCTAGCGGAAGATAATGACCATAGCCAGTAACCTAGCATATGATTGACGTAGGCCTACACGATTAAGATAGTTCAATTGTTAGATCTGACATCTGGTATTTTCATTGTAAGCTTTACCAAACAATTCCGAGTGTAACTCATTCCCAAACGACAATTTTTTGGACTGGACCAAACTGAAAGCATTTGCAGACGACAATTCAACTCTTGCTGAAAAGATTATTTCTGTCCATGATAGGGTAGAAAACATTGTGGGAAAAGGAGAAAATGCTGGTTACCAGCATTTTCTCCTTTTCCCACAATGTTTTCAAAAGGCTTCTATTCCTGACCCGTAAAAACCATGGATTGTTTGGGAAAGGGTTGAACCAACCCAGGGAAGAAGGGTTTTAAAAACATGATAGAAAACAATTACAAAATGCCGGAAAGGAGCATATTTTCTTACTTTGCAACTAGTCTGTGTGTTTTCTATCCCCTCAGACAGAAATAAATCTTTTGGGTAAAATTTAAATTGTTGTCAGAGTATGTTTTCAATTTTGACAAGGCTGATATTTTCACGGTCGTCTGGTCACGATTTAGTCTTCTGTTCAGTCGGGGTTTTCCAATATTGCAATGCTGACTCAGTCCAGTATCAGGCAGACGATGTACAGTGGTTTTACAAAGTGTTGGGTGGTGGCTTTTGAAACATTGTAAGAAAAGAGAACAGGATATTGTCCTTTTCCTATTATGATTTCCATCCCTACATCATACTTGTCGTCTGCAACACTTACTCTTCTGATCAGTCCGGGTTTTTCCTATATCGCTTATTATAGTTCTTTGTCAGCTAACACAATCCTATACAAACTAGAGTAGATGATTCCTTACTTTTACAACCTCCTGATTACCACCATTTTCTCCTTTTCCAACAATGTTTTTTATCATTCAAGAAAGAAAAATAATCTATTAAGTTAAATTAATTTTTTTGTCTGCGAATACTTTTGTAAAATTTTGTCGATTGGCAAAGGGTTAAGAAATACACGTATCACAAATCATAATGAACTAATTCTAACCTTTGAGCGAGACAGAAGAATAAACGTGTCTATATACGTACGCACAGATGAATGTAAAATCACACAAACCTTTAAAAAGTATCCAACATAAATTGTAAGGCGTTTGTGTGCATTCTGCGTAGTTAAATCATAATCACTGATTCTGGGTTTTTCCACTGCGGTTTTTCCTTAAATAAACCCTTTTCCAGACGACAAAATCTTTACCTTTAGGCTGCTTGCACTAAACGCTACTTTCTGTCCTTTTGCAGACAGTATAGATCAAGATCAGACTGCACAGAACGTGTACTCTGATCTTGGATCTACACTGTACAATATGGAGATATTTTTCCTCCAAAAATCGCTTTGAAACAGCGAAAATTTTGGGTTGTTTTACAATCAGACTGAAAGCTTCATGTAAGTAATTTAGAGGGATAAGGTTTAAGTAGTCCTTATTGAAAGCGTTTGTTCGCGGAAGGTCTTAACCCATTACCAAATGACAAAATTTTGGGTTTGTTTAAATCGAAAGCTTTTGCAGACGACAAGATAAAAGTGACTGAAAATTTGAAATTTGTTTTGTGAAGGGTAGAAAACATTGTGGGACAAGGAGAAAATGCTGGTTACCAGCATTTTCTCCTTTTCCCACAATGTTTTCTAAAGGCTTTTTTCTCGGGGGCGTTTTAGATTTGTCCAAATTGAAAGCATTTGCAGACGACAATATAAAAGTGACTGAAAATCAGAAATTTATTTTGTGAAGAGTAGAAAACGTTGTGAGAAAAGGAGAAAATGCTGGTTACCAGCATTTTCTCCTTTTCCCACAATGTTTTCTGAGGGCGTCTTTCTCAGGGTCGTCAAAAGTAGGGATTGTATGGTAATGGTTTAAGGTTTTATCGTCCGACAAAGAGTGTCTGCAGGACTTTGATTAAAGATAGGGAATTCTAGTTTGCTGAATCCCAAGAAAAAAATATGAATGACTCTTTGCATATATTTGAATAAAAATAAAACATAGAAAACTATGTGAACACCACCCAAACAACAATGCTTTCTGTTCAGAAATTCTTTCACAATCAATGAAAAGTAAATTCGGGAATAAGAAATATAGAAAGCTTACGGTTACGAAATGGTATGATAGCGAATAGAACCCACGGCGTCTGTTTGATCCAGATCAAAATGGCGTCGAAAACTTCCGTATTTACCAAATATTTGACTTTATGTCAGTGTTTTATTTGTTGTTACATTCAGATTCCAGGTAAATAAATTTTTAATGCGAAATAAGGCAAAGCATAGAGATAGGAGAAAGATAGGCCGCATTTTTCAAATGCATATTCAATGATGACTGATCATTTCTGATAGGGCAAAGTGATAGAGAGTCGGATACGATCTGGAGTCGGACATTTTTTTGACGTAAATTCGGGGAATAAGACAGTCCCTCGACAAGACAGTTCCCCGACACAAGTTCTCGAGACAGTTCCCCGACAGATTTAGAGAGAGTTCCTTGACACTTTTAAGAAAGTTTCCCAACACTTTTGTTCGATATCAAACAACAAAATAAATCCTATCATGGATAAAAAAAAAAAAGTTTGATAGAAGAATTTATGAATAAATGATCGTTTGTGACTAATTGAAGTATTTGTACATGTGATTGGTGAGTACATTTGGTAATCATGCTAATGTCTATAAGCTTGGTTTGACGGAACAATTTGACGTCTATCGTCACAAAATATCAAACAATGTAGAAATAGACTACATTCTCCGAATATATATATAGAAATCTACAATATGTCCATGTATGTAAAATTGTCTGAGTGTACAAGATAAAAAGAAAAGGTATTTCACTCAGTAAACACCCGCCCCCTCTCCTGAATTTCTATAAAACAGGGGAATCAACGCTAAATACTCTCTTAGTCTCAATAATGAGACGCTCCGGTGATCTTTTTCATATTTGGACTTTTACTGTACACCGTACCGTCTCAAGTCCATCGTAAATTTTCAAGTAGCAAATATAGAGCGCTATACTGACCTTCTGTTTCGTCGGTTTTATCTGTATTGCAGCGAAATGCAATTCACTTTTAGTACTAAACATGACCAAAAAGATATTGTTAAAATATTCATGACACAAAAAGCTTGTAAAAGTCGTTTACAACATGTTTATCTCGGAAAAGTCACGGACGAAATTTATCGTGCGTGGCGGCCATTTTGTATCTTTTCGGGAACGTAAACAACTCGAGTAACTGATGAAATGCATGTTTTTTTCTCACGATCAGCGCTTAAATTGAAAATATTTGTATTTTCAAACGAAGGAGTATTGAATACACAAGCAATAGGTATGTTTAAATCCTAGTTTTGTGCTCTATTTGGGAAATTATAAGAGTTCAAACTTGCGCACGAAATCTGTGCGGAACTTTCAACTGATTTTGTCCGGATTGTCTCTGTACCCAGAGGCGACCAGTAAAAAAGTAACATCGTCTTTGGGGACAGTTATCTGTACTAAATTTTCAAAAAATGTTCGTAAAATTTTGATCCGTCAAAAAATGTGGCTCTGGTGAATGGGGGCTACTTGCACTATAGGGAAATGAAGAAATTCTTAAAAATTCTTCTTCTCTGAAACGGCTGGTCAGAATTTGAAATAATTTCACAGAGATGTTCCTTGAATGACCCTTTCCAAAAGGTGTTCGTGAAATTTTGATCCGTCAATAAATGGTGAATGGGGGCTACTTGCACTATAGGGAAATGAAGAAATTCTTAAAAATTCTTCTTCTCTGAAACCGCTGGTCAGATTTTGAAATAATTAAAAAAAAAAAATGTTCCTTGGGTGACCCTTTTTAAAAATTGTTTGTGAAATTTTGATCCATCAAGAAACATGGCTCTGGTGAATGGGGGCTTCTTGCACTATATGTCCCATGAAGAAATTCTTTAAAATTCTTCTTCTCTGAAATGGCAGATCAGATTTTGAAATAATTTCACAGAGATGTTTCTTGGGTGACCCTTTTCAAAAACTGTTCATGAAATTTTGATTCGTCAAGAAACATGGCTCTGGTGAAAGGGGGCTACTTGCACTATACTTCTTCTCTGAAACTGTTGGTTAGATTTTAACACAATTTCACATAAATGTTCCTTGAATGACTCTTTTCAAAAATTGTCTGCAAAATTTTGATAGGTCAAGAAACATGGCTCTGGTGAATGGGGGCTACTTGCACTGTACGGAAATTAAGAAACAGGTGACCTTTTGAAAATTCCTTGGCAAAATAATGATTTTGTGTCCAGTGTTTCAATACCTCAAAACTCAAAAAAAAAAAAAAAAAATGGCTATGGTCCTCTCAAAAATTCAGGTGAGCGATCCAGGGCCATCTTGGCCCCCTTGTTTTTTCATACCTCCATGAAAACAAAAAAATTCTCTTCATTGCTTACATGAAACAATGTACTTATGGAACAGATAAAAGGATTTACTGTATACATGGAGGGAAGATTTATTCTCAAAATTAATGTATGTAATCTGTTTCAGATGCAATGAATCACTGCTTGAATTGGTGTTTCAATCTGAAAGAAATATCATTTGTTAATCTTTTCAAAAGGAAAACAGAATGTCACTACTTGGCATTTAGTTGGTGGGGAAAACTTTCGAATAATTTGACTACCTTGGCTAGTAAAACATACTACAGAAGCCTGCAAGACATGTTTACACTTAAGCTACTGCTTAGGAATACAAGAGAAGTGCAAGACCACCCAAATTCTTGTTATGCCAATTAACTAGTAAGTTTTACGAGCCACCACAAAACCATGCGTAGTTGGATTCTTACATAATCATTACTTTAACTCTTTACCAAACTACAAAATTTTGGACCAGTCCAAATTGAAAGCATTTGCAGAGGGTAGAAAACGTTGTGGTCAAAGGAGAAAATGCTGGTAACCAGCATTTTCTCCTTTGCTCACAATGTTTTCAAAAGTTTTCTTTTTAAGAGTGCCATCAGGAGAAAGATCCCCTCCAATGGCCAGGAAACATGTAGGAATGTGATCAATAATTTCAGACAAAGACTTGACGTCGTAATTGCCCAAAACGTACGTCATATTGAATATCTCCTATAAGATTGACGCCATGCAGGATTGACACTTTCAAAGGTACTAATACAAATTATATATCAATATAAAATTTGTTTTGTCTGCTATGCAGATACATATTCGCTTTAGTTGTGTGTAAAGTTTTGACGAAACCATAATGGTTTAGAAAGGGGACAGATATTTTGAAACACCCTGTATACTCGAACCATGCTCTGGCGAAACAGCGTTTAACAATAACTCATTACCAAACGACAAGATTTTTGGCTTGTCCAAATCGACAGCAATTGCAGGCGACAAAATAAAAGTGACTGAAATTCTGAAATTTGTTTTGCGAAGGGTAGAAAACATGGTGGGAAAAGGAGAAAATGCTTTTCCCACCACGTTTTCTAAAGGCCTCATTCCCAGGGTCGTCAAAAGTAGGAATAGGTTAAAACCTGTAAGTGATGCATTATACGATGCCAGTCCTCTCATTGTAATATCCCCACAAAGTCCAGTTTATGGTATTGAATCCTGAGGTAGATTGGTCATAGGACATGCAGAAATTTACCTTAAAGCAAAAACTTTCGACCTATCAGCAGCGTAGGCTGACTTCAAGAGTCAATACTTTTTTCCAGATGCATTAACTCTTTACCTAACAATCCCTGGTTTTCACATTTCTGTGAAAGTACCCATTTAAAAAACCTTGTGGGAAAGGAGAAAATGCTGGTAACCAGCATTTTCTCCTTTCCCACAAAGTTTACTACCCATCCCAAAGCAAATTTCAATTTTTGAGTCACTTTAATTTTGTCGTCTGCTAATGCTTTCAGTTTGGAACAGTCTAACATTTTAAAAGTTTGTCGTTTGGTAAAGAGTTTTAAACTCTCTTTCCTCAAATTGTGGCTTTTATTTACTTCAAAAATCCATGGCAATTTGAAGATTTCGCATATTCTGACACTTGTATATTTTCACTTTGCTGGCATTTCAATAAAGTACTGGTAATAATAGTGCAATGCCATAAATGGGGTGAGTAATACTGATCACGTGATGCCGTGGTCAAGTGGAGAGAGAGAGAGGGAGAGAGAGAGTAATTAAAATCTGAATGCATTTACCTAATGTGGATGTTATTGCGGTATTTCGTCAAGTAAATTGAATGTTTTTTTTCAACTCGTAAAACAGAAATAGGGATAGCATATCTGCATATCTTGATACAAATTGCATGTAAGTTTATATCGGTACAGCGATATTGAAAGTGAAATTAATCTTTCGGATAAAGAAATCCTTTCGCTCAGTTACAGTTCAATAATGAAATCAAAGGTGGGGAGAGTGGGGGAGGGAGGAAGAGAGAAAGCTGCATTTTGGGTAAATAAGATGATCTTACCTCTAATGGGCATACAGAGTCAAAAGAATAGATCCATATAGCCTACTTATAGTCCAAATTTGTACAGTATTTAACATAATTATAATGACGCACATAGGCGGATCCATGGGGGGGGGGGGGGGGACCGGGACCCCCCCTTGAAATTTTGGCAGAGATGTGGTTATCGGATTCGTGAATGGGACTGGTTTGATATTGCACTGCATTTATGTAAAATACAGTCATAAATTTCAAAAAAAGGTTCTAAATGTGGAGACCTCCTCATGGTTAGAACTGGAAACGTAGACTTTTCTTTAAACGGCTTACATCCACTGAAATTCGGAAATCAAAGAATCATATAATAAGACGAGAGCGTTTTCAGTGGGACCCCCCCCTCCCATCCCCCTTGAGAAAGATATTTGGATCCGCGCATGACGTAATGCGTAAATTTGACAGGGGATTTCCCTTGAAAAACAGAAAACCAATATGAACAATATCTGAAAATACTATACATGGAAAAACCAATAATCTGCATAAAACTATTATGGAATAAGGACGAGTGGAATCACTGTCGTAAACAAAACTGTGACCCATCACACAATAAAGGACCTTCCGTGTACTGCGAAAAGTGTCAATCCTGGTCAGACTGCGCAAATTGCGCAGGCTGGCCAGGGAGAAAAGATACACACTCGTATACGTACCCGTTTTTCAAATTTGTATAGTATTTCAAATATAAGGGTCCCTATAAACTGAGAAACGGAACCGAAACGAAACGCAACGAAACGAAACGAAACGAAACGCAACGAAACGGAACGAAACGTTACGAAACGAAACGAAACGCAACGAAACGGAACGAAACGCAACGAAACGGAACGAAACGAAACGAAATAGAACGAAACGGAATGGAACGAGAACGAAACGGAACGAAACGAAACGGAGTGCTATTTTTGGTACAAAATCAAGCAGAAGGAAAACATAATTTGTTTTTGTAAATAACCCTACTTTTGATTGCCGAAATTGTTACGAAGTAAGACTTAAAATTTTGACGGCGCACTATGATCGTAATACTTTGGTGAATTTTGACAATTTAAATGAAGACATTTTATTTGAATGTTGGTTTGAGTGAACTTAGACTATTGTTTACTTCGCTATGGCATAAATCTCCAATAAAATGTTCTTCATGTTTCTGGCCATCTCCGGGAGCCAAGGTTACGATCACCACCTGGATCTTACCTTGGCTGATTAAGCCCGATTTCGAGATTCCTGCGATGCGCCCTCTATTACACCCTTTACATCATATTTCTAAAAGCCAATGAAATATTGGTTTACAAACCGCTTACGAATACACATGAAAGCGATAAGAAGACATCCACGTGGGTTTCCATGTTTGCCTTCTATTCGAAAGGTAGTGATCTTGATCTATTTTTATCAAAGATGAAATGCTACAAGCGATTTCATCCGTTGCAGTTAGGACTGGCTGCATCCAATGAAAAAGCGTATTGGGGGAAATGTAAAAATCCCGCCAAGGGTAGAGTAGCGTAGCGAATCGTCAGCCTTGGCTGGCAAAGATGGTTTTTGGCAGCCATCAGTACTGCAAATACGTCGCAGTCTGGTTGATATTTTGTATATTGTTTCCATAAATACTGTGATTAAAAATTCATGTCCAAATACAGCAAGGTTGATTGCACTGATAACCGATTATGAATGATTGATTTTGTATGGCGTTAAACGCCGATTTCAACATGATTTCAATTACAAAGCAGCTGCCAGTGCAGGTCTATCCGTGCTTTCCTGGAATTTCTTACAAAAGTTTTCAACATAACGTTGTTTACATGCCATTTTTCTGCTTTTCTACATAACCCTCGCCGACACAACGGCCTTCGACGAAAGAGGAATGAATCTTGCTGCAATGACTATCATCAATCCTCGAAAAGAAATTGGCAGAGTAGGGAATCGAACCAGCAACTATCTGTTCTCAAGTCCTGTACAGTACTGACTGAGCTACCGAGACCTTTTGATAACACCTACTGCCGGTAATGAAACCGGTTTGGATTCTTACAAGATGCTTTAGAAAAATAATCCATTTTATATCAGACGAATTAGAATGCCGGTTTTGAGTCTTTATTTAAATTTTGTACATTTGTGCAGATATCACCTTTCTTCATGCACTGTCTGTTTTTCAATCACTTTGATTTCTATCCCAAAATAGTAGCCTCGAAGACCTTATGTCACTGAACATGGCTAATTATATTGAATGTCTTTTTTTTGCATGAAACAGACATACATAAAAAATCGTCGAGACCGGGACAGACGATTTTGATTGATTGACTGATTCTAGATTGAACGCCGCTTTCAACAATTTTTCAGTTATATCACGGCAACAGCTCACAGATTCATGTATTGTGAGTTCCACCAGTACCTGGCTAGGGTTCTGAATGATCTTGCCACAAAAAGGCCAGTGGATCCAGTGAGGATTGAGCCCAAAGCCTCCAGGTCACAAGTCCTACACTTTACTACTGAGCCACTCAGGACCCTGGAAAATGTTAGGTTTGAAATTATTTTTCTAAGAGAAATTATGTCTGCGGCATATGTACCTATTCATTTTAAGGTTTCTGGATACATCAAAAGTTTTATGCACTATTTTTCCCTTTCAGTCACTGTTTGAAACCTTCCAGTTTGCTCTGTCCTAGTTCATTTTAAATAGAAATAGAGGTTTCTTAAAAAGTACATAAAGAAATTTTAACCAACAGTAGCCCCAAAAGACGACTTTAAAATAAGTTAATACTAACTTACAGTTAACGAAATATGCAATGATACATGCTCCGGCAAAAGGGGGCTTAATATATCTCCGTGATTACTTCTCCGTGATGCACGATACCAAGTAGGTCCTAACACAATTTTAGATCCATGAAGTCTTTTTTTGTGTGTAACTTTGCACTGTAACATGAAGTACTCTGGTCCTTTGACATGCAGAAAAGTGACCAATAGGGAAAGGTTTCGGCTCACGTCACCCTGTGGGGACTGCGCAGGCTGACCTGGGTGGATACTGTTTACGGTTTACGGATTCGTTAAGCTCTCTTTTACAGAATATAGTTCACATTAAGAATTAAAACCCTGGGAAAAAAAACATACTTGAAATATTCCAACGCTTGATTTTATTGACTGTATAGTGTCTAACACCCTATTCAACATTATTGTGTGGCGTCCGTGGTCGTAGGGTTGAGCGTCGGCCTCATAATCATCAGGTCCCGAGTTCGATACACGGGAGCGGGTGTCAGCTTTGGGATTTTTCATTAGCCCACACATTTGGCGCGAATACTGGTTTAGTTCCGAGGAAGCAGAATAGCGAGAGATAAGTACAAGTTGTAAGAACTTGTTTTTCAATCGATGTAAGATGAATATGTTTAAACTAAACATTATATCAGTTGTATCGCTGCATGGCGCAATCTGTGCAGGCTGATCTTAATTGAAAATGTTTGCTAGTTAGTCAATATTCTACCTAGTCAATATTCTACCTGTCAAAGGACCAGTGTACTACGTGATTCAGTCGGCTTTTAAACAAAGAGGGAAATTATGTATCCATAATAATATGATGACCTACTTGGTATCATGTATAACTGCGAGGCATTAAACTCCCTTTTGCCAAAAGCAAGGCTCGTATCTAATCGTAGTGTTACATTTTCAACAATATGCACAACAAAGAGGAAAGAGATGAAATTGCTTGTGTGGTAAAAACAATAAAAAACGTCAGCAGAGTCAACCGAAGCAGTCATAGAATTGAAATCGTATGAAAAGTGGTGTAAGACGCCTTACAACCCAAAGGCCAGCTAAAAATTGTTAAGCTGTGCCGAGATAGCGACGGTCACAGACCTGCCGTAACCAGGATTCAAACCGGAAATGTCGGCTACTTCGCAAAGCACTAACCACCATACGATCACAGCTCTCATTGCAGAACAGATATGACCTCAGTTTTCGATTTAAACATGAAAGAAACAAACCCCCTGTTACAAAATCATGAGTTTCACCGCCCCTAAAGGAGAATACTAGTACTTTTGAAAATGTTTTAAGAAAAGGATAAAATGTTCGTTACCAGCATTTTCTCTCTTTACTACAATGTCTTAAGATCTAACGCCCTATACAACATGAGTTGTATCGTTGCATGTATCGCTACATTGGGCCCGGCCGGATCGCTCAATGGTTAGCGCATCAGACTCGTGACCTGGACTTGGTCAGTACTGGTGTGAAAAAGCCAGGAAACACATTAGTGCGACACTGACCGCCATGATATGACCCACGCTGTTAAAAAGGCATTAAACTCTAATACAAACCAAACAAAATCGCTGCATTACACCTATCTGTGTTTTCCTGCTGTTATTTTTACTTTTGGTACTTCGAGAGTAATATTCTTCCCAAGCCACTGGCTGCTTTTAATCGCTTACTATCGGTGATCACAGGAGAGAGAGGAATGAATCCTGTCGCAATGACTATCATCAATCTTTGGAAAGAAACTTGTCGAATGGATATTTGAACTGGCGACCCATGTTTTGAAGTCCTGTACGCTACCAACTGTGCTACCCAGGCTCGCCATATTCCGGCGCCCTGTGATAATACTCTGATACCATAGTGACAGAACAAAATTAAATTTTCTCTATACGTCAAATATTTAAAATTGCACCTAATATGTTTTTTGTGCAACCTTAAAACTACACTCACTTGTAGAGGATTATCGTTTTAAGTGCTTAATCTTGACTTTGACCAGATTTTCAATGCAAAATAATCGCAAAAATTCAGCGACATAATCCTTTTTGTGCCTTAAATACACTGTGGGATAAAACAATTAGAAAAAGTACAACAGAAAAACGATAAATTGAGACAAAAAGATAAGTTTAAAAAAAAAAACGCTGCTAGATTTCATTTCGTTTCGTTCCGTTTCGTTGCGTTCACGTTATATTCCGTTTCGTTCTATTTCGTTTCGTTTCGTTCCGTTTCGTTGCGTTTCGTTCCGTTTCGTTGCGTTTCGTTTCGTAACGTTTCGTTCCGTTTCGTAACGTTTCGTTCCGTTTCGTTGCGTTTCGTTTCGGTTCCGTTTCTTACTTTATAGGGACCCCAAATATAATGCTGGAATGCGTAAACTGAGGGGGGGAGGGGGGAGGATTCCTTGAAAAACTTTATTGACCCTCTCCCACACGGCAAATTCTGGAACAGACCAAATTGAAAGCATTTTGCAGGTGACAAATTAACAGTTGCTACAAAGATGATTTTTCTATATGACAGGGTAGAAAAGATTGTGGGAAAAGGAGAAAATGCTGGTCACCAGCATTTTCTCCTTTTCCCACAATGTTTTCAAAAGGCTTCTATTCCTGACCCGTAAAAACCAGGGATTGTTTGGGAAAGGGTTAAAACAAACCTGAACAATCTCTGAAAATACTTCACAAGGTAAAACCCATAATCTACATAAAACTGAGCCATGCTCTGCCAAAAGGGGGTTTATTGTGTCTCCGTGATAAATGATACCAGGCAAACCATCACATGATTATGGATTCATAACAGCCACTTTTTTAGTAACCGACTTGATCAACAGATAAACTGGTCCTTTGACATACAGAAAACTCACAAATATTGAAAAGTTTCGGCCAAGATCACCCTCCCACGGCTCCCATCACCCAATGTATGCCGAATGATGAAGGACGCTTCTGTAGTGGCGTTTTATTGAGTAAACGTTTATGTTAGTTTGAAATTCAACGTAACGGTTGTCGCGTAAAAAAGTAGCCCGGTTCTGTAACTAGAATTCTCAAATTAGATAGACTTGTATTTGTAGAATGCCTTCTAGCGGGAGATAATGAGAGACTTGACTGTTAGCACACACACACACACACACACACCCACACACCCCCCCCACACACCCACCCACACACACACACAAAAAAAAAACCCGAACTAGGCATACGGTTTATCATTTATTATAACAGTACTCAAAATGGCACTCCATTATAAATATATAGATTCAAAATCACTCTTAAAATGACCAAGTTTAACACATTGTTTTCTATTTGTTAAATAGGATGAGATTAAGTTAAGTGATGATTCTGTAAGTCCGTAATGTTTTAGTTTTGCTATAAGTAAGTCATATTGTAGGCAGTCAAAAGCTCTTGATAAATCCATAAGAACAGCCGCCAGATAGTAATTTTTATCCAGAGCCTGTTTCCAATCTTCGACAATACGTAAGAGTGTTGTTTGGCAGCCATATCCTGATCTAAAAGCTGATAGAAAGGGATTAAAGTGTACATTGAAATAGGCTGACAATTGGGAGTTAATTGCTCTTTCAAAAATTTTTGACATGACAGATAATGTATTTGACATGAAAAATACTTTGTATTTAGTTTTACACGAGGAAAAACGGGTACCAAGTTTCTTACACGAAACAAAATAGAAAACTCACCAATACTTATTGCAATTAATTATTTTATCCATATGAAGTAGACTGTGAATGTTTTGCTTGAGTTTAACATCTACAAGGCCATAAGGTCAACTTGACATAGCTAAATGTGATTATCATTATGTGATTTTTTGTAGTCATGATCACTTTTCTGCATCTCCAATATAGGTAAATTTCTATTGTGACCTTTACTCTTTTTTTTTCATAGTTTACATATATTTGGCCAATCACAAGATGCGTAATAATTTATTTCCTCGTAGTACTTAAAAACAAGGTTAAAAGTGAGACCATCTAGCTATGCCGAATAATGTAAAGCGCGAGAAATGTCCATTAAGTGCGTGTAAATTTTACGTCTGGTTGAATGATACGCACTGTTTACAGCTAGGCATATAATATACATACAGGGGCATTTAAAGGCGTCGGATACCGCCGTACCTTTCAGAAGACGTCGGTTACTTTTGCATTACTGAAATATACGAGGGTTGTTCGGGAAGTTCGTAGAATTTTGCTCTAAAATCCATATTATTTGTAATTTATAGGTAAATATCAAGGTATAAGTACTTAAACATACCGTGACTACATTTCCAAAAGATTATTCGAAAATATCAACAATAACCGAAAATAGCGGTAACCCTAGCAACACAATATCGGGATACCGGAGCAGTCCATTTCTTAACAATGTATAACATAGTATAACAGATTTTACATTGTATCTTTTATACTTTCTATTGGCATCAAAATGGCGCGAAAACGTCAATCGTTAACACAACGTCATGACGTCATTTCCTGCAAATTTCATAACGTTTTCGGTTCTTTCAAACGAGCTACACGATTTTGAAGGAGATATCAAAAAGTCGCTGACCGGAAGAGATGACGTCTACCGGCGACGTCGAATTGCGAAGTGTTGTGAAATTTTGTGTCGCGCTGGAAAAATCACCAGAGACGCTGAACATGATCAAATCTACAGGAAAATATAAAAAATGCAGCCCAGCTACTGTATATAAGTGGCATGCGCGTTTTAGAAGCGGACGTGATTCTATTGAGGACGATCCTAGATCTGGTCGGCCGGCCGTCGTAGTGTGTTCAGTTAGGGATCGAGTGAAAGACATGGTAAATTGTGATAGGAGAATTACTGTCAGGTCGATTGCAGATGAACTCGATGTTTCGGTATCCACGGTGCATGGGATATTAACAGATGAACTGGGCATGTCTAAAGTTAGTGCGCGTTGGGTGCCCCGATTGCTCAAGGAAAGTGAAAAAGAATGCCGGGTGCGATGTTCACAGGAGTTTCATACCCGCTACGAAACAGAGGGAGACGCATTTTTAGACAGGATTATCACCACGGATGAGACCTGGCTGCATCACTTTGACCAGGAAACTAAGCGCATGTCATCGGTGTGGAAAACCCCGCGTACCCCTCCACCAAAAAAGGCTCGGGTCCAAAAAAGCGCAGGAAAACAGATGTTCGTTTACTTCATGGACCGGCACGGGATGCTATTACAGCACCGAATTCCAGAGGGCCAAACAGTCACAGCGGCATACTATTCTAAGGTAAATGATAAATAAATAAATAAATAAATCTAAATAAATAAATAAATCAATCAAATAAATAACAAAAAATGAGATATTGGTTTACGCAAACTGAACCGTGCATTTCTTTCTTTAGGTTCTGAGGCGGGATCTCGTTAACGTACATACCGGGGTGAAGACGTCGGTTACTTTTACATGGCGCATTACTGAACTCAGTCGGAGTCCAAAACTTGGCGACTTGTCCTTATTGTCTTGTACATCAATATTACACAAGGGACAACTAGGTCGCACTTGCAGCCATCTCCTCAAACAGATAGCGTGAGTGATATGTTCACAAGGTAATATTTTACCGCTCCTTAACGCACCATAACATAACGAACATACGTCGTCAAATTGTAAAATCTGGTCAGGTTTTGCGTCTAGTATCTTATCAAACCGCTAAATCAGTCGTCGGCGGCGTTGAAATTCCAGCCACTCTTTGAAGGATATTATTATGGGTATAGTAACGAATTCGCATAGATTGAATGATAGATTGAAGAAAAATGGGCCCAAAAAATACGGCGAATACAACCTGTAATAATAGAGAAGAGCCAAAAGTCCAGTTGATTAGTTTTGGAAAGGTAGTAAACAAAATATGTGGGTCCTGAGACAGTGATAATAATGAAACAAATTTTTCGTAGGTATACCCACGTTTGTCCTATTTGACCACCGTTATGGAGAAATAAAACGTGTTGCCCGGACAGATCCCACAATTGACAGACAATTCCAAACATCAGCAGTATTAGAACGAACGCCATATTTACAGATATGTGATAAACGTACGGTGCTGACAGTACGCCAGCTTGTATACTGGTCACTACCATAGAAACGAAAAAAGGGAACCTGGCATTCACATCGAATACTTGCATAAATTTTACGTTTCCGGTGACAATATACGTGCAAATAGCCAGAGTACAATTTGAAACAGTCGACATGAACGACGCAAGGCATAGCAGAATCACGATACTCCTTGTCCATTTGCCAAACAATCCTATAAGATAATGTCCAGTGATAACTTCTGCGATTCCAAGCCACAAACAGACGCAAGAAATAAAATATGCGAAAGCGAAGGCAGACTGGACGCCCAGAGAAATCCATCTGCCAGGCAATACATCTCGAAACCCATTGACATATCTTTGTAAACGTTCGTCCTGGCCCATTATGTACAAGTACTGTAGCAAACTGACTATTTGAAATAAAAACTTGTAAAAGTAAAAATAAATCGGGGACAAAATGTAAAGAAAGTAACCGAGACTGCAGGTACAGTGGAGAAGTAAATAGACCACAACAATCCACTGTACTTTTATCTCGAGTGTTTCACTTATTTGATATCTATAACAAAGGTAAAAAATATAGGAAGTCTGAATGATGGCTACAGAGATTAGAATTGTCCACCAATAATCCGTTGAATCAGCTGACATGCAGGCCTGAATATCACAGGTACCACTAGCCTCGTTTTGAATCATCCAATAGGTAAGATCAATAGTCCAAGCGATAACCACTTCCAATGTCAGAGTTGAAAAGATGAGGAAAAGATTGGACTTCTCTGCCTCTTGACAGCCAAACAGCAAAAAGCCGCCTGCAATGTGAATATCAATTCAAGTAACAGAAGATATGAATGGTTTATAATCGGTAACGCGTGCTTCTATTGGAAAGCAAGATCCGTTATTACTTACATGCTGATTTCATGTTTGATGCACACTGGATCCATTCTTTAGAACTTCTTGTGTTATATTCCAGAATTTTCTGGATTCGAAAGTAATTGATTTTCTTATTGGCTAAACTATCTGATTTAGCCAGTCAAAAGATGTGTCACTAGCATATTTAGGAAATCTCGCAGAAAAACAAAAAAACAAGGAATGTTCTCAAGAATGGTTGGTAGATGTAAGTACAAACCTAGATGTTACATGACGTTTCCTACAATTTCCAGTCATTATATATACAATCCTGAAATTTGAGAAATAACTTGCATCATTCGCTGAAATCATTTCATTAAATGATCCCTGAAATATCAGACTAACTTTTAATTCAGTAACAGTTACTTTCAGTTTTAATTTTTACTGTGGGTTGCACCGTAAATCATCTTTGGGTGTAATGTGGTATCACTACATCAGAATCAACAGTTGAATGCATTACTGGCTCATTTAATTATACTCTCATTTCACTGACTCGGTCTCTAACAAGCCCACATTGAAAGGTGAAAACACTAAAGGGTTAAAACACTTTCCTTTCCATGGACAATCCAGAGTAATCCATACGCAAATATTAAAACTGCAAGTGATAAAAGAAAGCTTTTAACGCTTAACTTTTTTTCCGAGGTCAGAGCATCAAGTTCTAAACTTAAAACTTGTTTAGTTATGTTTATCAGTGACTTCTGTGATTTCTAGAAGAAAACACTGTGTGTAGATCTACTGTATTTGTTAGTTCTTAGACGTGTAGTGCTGATAAAACATAAAAAGACGCGATAGCTATATTTCACTCACATGTCTATATTAGTGCTAATAACGTACACAAAGATAAGTACTGATATACGGTATACGAGGTATGTCCGTAAAGTTCGTGGACAATGGCAATATTTAAAAAAGTACTGTACTTTCGCAAATTTTGTGTCTCTACTACTTTTGGGTATATCTTAAGCATTCTGTGTAAAAAATACAAATATATTGAGCCAACAATAAGTAGTACACAAATCATAATTTGAACGATGGGAGCGGGACCCGGGGCAACCCAAACAACACGATGAAATGGACTTTTCAAAATGTCGTCTGCAGTCCATAACTTTACGAAAAATGATCCTTTGCAAATTTTATCCTGTGATTAAGGATGATGTCGACATCATTTCCACAACGTACAGTATATAGACGACGAAATCTAAGCTGATTAAATTTTACACAAGTTCTGAAGCACTGCGAAATGTTCTTGTCAAAAATGACATCGCGTAACAAGGGGAGATCGTAAAATTTGGAACAAATCTAGAGAAATCACCGGTAAATACCATGAAAATGTTCTCTGAAGCTACAACAATGCAGTTGTATGTCGCCCACTGGTTTACAAATAGCACAGGAGATTTTCGGACAGGCGGAATTCAACCGACGACGATAAAAGATAAGAAGGGCCAGGAATCATTAGTGTATAATTGAGGATTCAGTGAGAATGACTATTTGACAGGACTGTAGGGTCAGAGTTCGGGAATTGTGGGACCAAAAATACGTTGTAGCGAAAGGCCGATAAGTCTAGAAGTTTTGAATCGTGTTTGCTTTCCTCACAAATAAATACTGATTCCACGGTAAGCACCTGACACGTTATTAATACAATGTTCAAAAACGATGTCACAACGTCATGACGACGTCAACTCCTGCCCCGGGTTCTAATCGGTATATGCAGGCTAGGACCAATGAATGAAAAAAACATAAATAGTATGTATGTTTTTTTCCCATGTCGGCTGAGAAAAGTTTGCTCTTTAGGATGGTATAGTTTTCCTGCGCTGCTAACGTGTAAATTTCCTGACTTTTTTAAGCACTGTGCACGAACTTAACGGACATACCTTGTATGTATAAAGAAAAAATACCTATAAATCGGATCAGAAAAAGGGGGATCTCCAGGACAGTATATTCTGAGTATGGAGAGAGTATAAACCACTGATGAATCAAAAGCAGCAACGGAACTCGCAAAGCTACTTCCGTGGCATACTTCATGCTAGGACCCATCCCAGCTAGCTTTATGTCTGTAAAGTGTCCAAGAGTGTTGTGGAACTCAGCAAACTTGTCCCTCAGTGACATCTTTCCTGTAAATTCTGAAAGTTGAGAGTATGATATCACCAAAAAATTCCTAGTCTTATTCAGACAGATTCCGTGAGGTTGAAAATAACACAACTTCGATTGGTTAAACCAAGAAGTTTTGCCAATCAGAGCGTGCGTAACTTTCAAATTAAGAAAATTCTTGAGGGTAAAAGAAAGTACGTCCTTAAGAATAGCTGGTGAATACAGACCTAGGAGTAATACTTATAAAACATTCTTAATTCCAAAATTAGCCATATGATTGGCACAGTCATAATACTAAAGCTGTCACTGAATGTCACAGCGCTTTGACAGAAACAGACAATTTTAACATCAAAGTACTGAAAGTACTGACCTACTTAGCGAATTTGAAACTAGTAAGTGGCTATGGTAAATGCAAATACAGGGTGTCCGGAAAGTAAGGTAACACTTTCGTAAGTGGCTATGGTAAATGCAAATATTTGTTGATTTATACCAGACTGAAGAAATATTGTCATATTGGTTTCTGAGTCCGTTCTAGGTCCATTGGTTCATTCTGATTATTAAATCCAATCCGGTTCAATTCAAATGCAGTTCAATCCATGGACTTTACAGCGGTTTCATAAACTGTTGGGTGAAGGCTTTTAAAACATTGTGAGAAAAGAGAACCGGTTAAGCAGGATATTGTCCTTTTCCTATTATGATTTCCCTCCCTATATAATACTTGTCGTCTGCAACACTTACTCTTCTGATCAGTCCGGGTTTTTCCTATATCGCTTATTATAGTTCTTTGTCAGCTAACCCAATCCTATAAAAACAAGAATAGATGATTCCGTAGTTTTACAACCTCCCGATTACCACCATTTTCTCCATTTTCGACAATGTTTTTATCCTTCAAGAGACAAAAATAATTTTTTAAGTTAAACTAAATTTTTTAGCTGCGAATACTTTTCATTTGGATCAGTCTAAAATTTTGTCGTTTGGCAAAGAGTTAAGAAATACTCCTATCACAAATCATAATGAACTAATTTTAACCTTCTGAAGAATACCCAGTATTTATACTTACCCAGTAGCACTGCGAGGCGTTTATATGCGTCCTGCGAAGTTATTCTTGGGTTTCCACTACGGTTTTCCGTAAATAATCCCTTTGCCGTTCGACAAAATCTTAACTAGTCCATATTGAAAACTTTTGGATGTGGAAAGTCACAGTGTGGCTCGAATAATATATCATTATTATTCAAATGAGAGCAAACATTGTGGGAAAAGGAGCACGCGATGGTTTCTAGCATTTTGTCACTTTTTTAAAAGATGGTTTCTAATTTCTTTGGAGATGCAGAAAATTTACAATAAGCACAAAGTTTCAACCCATGTACAAGCCTACGTGTGCTGGTGCAGTTAACTCCTTTTTCATCATATCATATTTTATTCTGTATGAAGTGAAGAAGTTGTAAAGATAAAAGGGGTTTTGTCAGTTTTTCCTCTAGCCAAACATGAATTAGCGTTAGAAAAAGTACGTTTAAAACTGGGTAATTTTCGCATCACTGGATTACACGCGATTTGATAGATGACGTCAGGCAATAAAAATTGTTTATTAATAATATCTCTAATTATCCCACCGCCCGTCGAAGGCGGAGGGATATAGTTTTAGCGTTGTCCGTCCGTCCGTCTGTCCGTCTTTCCTTCCTTCCGTCCCATCGTCCGTCCGGGAGAATATCTTTAATACCATCGGACAGAATTTCGTGAAATTTTATATGTGTGTACAATAACCCATTGCGGACAGGGAGCGATTTTAAGCGGTTGAGTCCTTTTTTTTTAAGGTCTTCAATCTTATCTTGAGAACTATACAGAGTTTTTACATCGAACTTGTCACATCCATCAATGCAGTACAACGACTTTCACCCAGATTGACCATGCAACACCACAGTTACATACGCTTTTTTAATGCGGTGTCATGGAAAAAGGGGGCTTGATGTATATTTTCATTATGGTCCAGGATCTCTTGAACTACAGGACAAAATTTAACGAACGAAAACTTACTCTGAGTTTATATTGTTTATTACGAGCCACAGACAATAGTGACTTATTTCTATTTCATAAAAAGTCACATCATGAAAAATGGCGGCTAAATGTGTAATTTCATCATGGACCAATGACCATCTGTTTGTCTGTTTTTTCCAGACAGATATCTTCTAAATCCTAGACAGAATTAATGGTTCAAATTCATACAGGCGTTCCTTATGATGTTCTCTGATATTGTTTTTTGCATATTTGATACGAGACAACATTGTGTCACAGAAAAAGGAGGATTCATGTATATTTCCATTATGGATCAATACATATATCTCTTTGAGTCAAAATCATTGACTAAAATTTATGAAACTTCATACGTTTGTTCCTTCTAATAGTCTGCCAATAACATTATTTCATTTCTTTCACTAAAGGATAAAATGTAATTAAACTTCATCTTTAGTAAGCCACAAAATATTTTTTAAATTTTATTTCATGAAATGTCATGAAATATGGGGCTAAATATATAATTTCATTATTGACCAATACCAGTCATTTCGCCCATCCGTCCGCCTGGACAGATATCCGTTCTAAAGTCCTTGACGAACATTTATGGAGCTTCATGCATATCTTCCTTACAATAGTCAGTTGATATATTTTTTTTACGTTTAATGATATGGTTAATGATGTGTCATGGAAAAGAGGGGCTTGATGTATGTTTTCATTATTTTTTTTTTTTTCATTTAATGAAATGCCATGTTATTGTAAAAGGGGACTTCATCATGTGTAATCTCATTATGGACTGCTTATATATTTCTTATTTAACCCTTTCCCAAACGATAAATTTTAGACTCTTCCAAACTCAAAGAGTTTGCAGACGACAATTTCAAATTTGATATAAATGGCATAAAGTTCTCTAAATGGATAGAAAACACTGTGGGAAAAGAAAAAATTGCTCGTAACGAGCAATTTCTCCTTTTCCCACGGTGTTTTCAAAAGACTCGTACTGCAGACACGTAAAAACAAGGGCTTGTTTAGGAGAGGGTTAATGAAATGCTGTGCCATGTAAAAAGTGGGCTCAATGTGTAGTCTTATCATGGACCATTCACAAAAAGGCCACATGAACATGCAACAAATAATACCTTTAATAATTATGTTTGTATAAAAAAAGGTCATTTTTTCAGCGGGGGATATTATTTCAATCCTTTACCAAACAATCCGTGATTTTTACGACCCTGAAATGGAGGCCTTTTGAAAACATTGTGGGAAAAGGAGAAAATGTTGGTAACCAGCAATTTCTTTTCCCACAATGTTTTTGACCCTGCTGGAAACATATTTCAATTTTTGAGTTAACCCTTTCCCAAACGACAAACTTTTGGACTAGACCAAATTGAAAGCATTTGCAGACGACAATTCAACTCTTGCTGAAAAGGTGATGAACAGGATTGCAAGAAACCAGCGTTTGTGTTTTGCATGTAATATGAATGAAGTAGAAGACGAGTATCACTTTTTGCTTGTGTGTCCATTTTTTGCTGATGTTAGAAAACTTTTTCTCAAAAAATATTTTTATACTCGTCCTAGTATGTTGAAATATAAAAATTTGATGAATACAAATAACAAAGGAGTTCTACTAAATTTAGCTAAATTTATAAAGGAAGGCTTTTCACAAAGAACTGCTATAGAATTTAATACATAGAAATTGGTTGTTGATCAGTGCAATACTATTATAGTTGCCTATACATGGTGGGCAAGTTTGATAGTGTCGCACTTTTCGAACAAAATATAATAAAGGGTTAAGATAATGCGCATTTTGATTCAGCTTCTCTTCCAGGTTGTACATAGTAACTGTAGACTGATCTTTCATTTTTATGTCGTTTATATGTCATTTATATGTCATTGTTTGTGCTACTAGAGTACATTTATTGTATCTGTAAAGACAAGAAACTATAAAGTTTACGTCTAATAAAGTATCTATCTATCTGTCTATGATAGGGTAGAAAAAATTGTGGGAGAAGGAGAAAATGCTGGTTATCAGCATTTTCACCTTTTCCCACAATGTTTTCAAAAGGCTACTATTCCAGACCCGTAAAAACCAGGGATTGTTTGGGAAAGGGTTAAGTTTATTTTGTCGTCTGCAAGTGCTTTCAATTTGGACCAGTCTAAAATTTTGTCGTTTGGTAAAAAGTTAACAAAATTGCTTGTTTTTGTTAGTGCCAATCTGTAAAACCAATAATTATATACCTTTAAATTTTCTGCTCGAAAACATGCGTCGAAAGCAAATTAAATAACATGGGAGAGAAAAAAACACAAATAAAGGATCCGTATCTACACAGTGTCAAATACGATCTCAAATATTGTCGGTTTACTTCAAAAACCTCGTAACTGCAGCATCAAACAAGCTGTTTTTACGAGCTTTTGAAGTAAACCGACGATATGGAGTCATATTTCTGCCACGAGATACGAGATCATGATTATTTCAGAAAACTATCGCGATAGATTAAAGTTTCGTCGAAAATTTTATCGAAGGAGTGAACAGTTTCCTGAATTAAAAAAAAAAAAACACGAAAACATAATATTTTAACGCAAAATTTCTCAGTCGTGCACCAAGCTGAATTTCGAGATAAAGTTATCGTGATCACGGCCGTAGGAACAGGGGGGAAGCAAGGGGGGGGGGTAAGGGGCCGACCCCCCTCCCCCCACCCCCCAAATAACTTGATCACCAAAAAAATGACTGTTATCCGATAGACACCAAACAATTTCTGACGTCACATTTCATTACGTGTGATTTTCTGCTTTATTTTTTCTCCAAATCTCATAATTCACCACAATGTAAAACAAATTTCCTTCTATTTTGGTCCCTAGTGTAAGTAGGCGGAGTTATTCTCACTGCATAACCAAACAAAATATATGTCAAATCGGGACGACAAGCCGATTCTGAAATTTTTCTTGATAGTTGAATAATATGGGTTTATACAGATGTTAGCTTCCAGAGAAGGGAGGTAATTATTATCCCCATTTGTAATGAGAATAAAGTAGTTTTAGATTTATAAACGATAATTCTTAGAAGGGAAAATGACAAAGGGGCTTAGTAAAAGTAGTACAATAATATTCATTTTTAATCACAGCAAATTTTGTAGGATAATATTATAGTGGAAATAGCTGTTGTCCACTACCATAACCCATTACCACACAATCCCTACTTTTGACGCCCCTAAAAAAAAAAAAAGAAGCCTTTTGAAAACATTGTGGGAAAAGGAGAAAATGCTGGTAACCAGCATTTTCTCCATTTCCCTCAATGTTTTCTAGCCTTCACAAGACAAATTTCAAATTTTAAGTCGCTTTTATTTGTTGTCTGCAAAGGCTTTTGATTTGGACAAGCGTAATATATTGTCGTTTGGTAATGAGTTAAGTGATGCATTATACGATGCCAGGCGTTGGCACTTTGTAGTGGATCCACAAAGCCCATTTGGTCCTTGGACAAGCAGAAAATTTGGGAAAAGCAAAAAGTTTCGACCTATGTGAGCGTGGGCGGACAGGACAGACTGACCTGAGTCGATACTTTTCCCCCTTTTTACAGAGCATATTTTATATATTTCAATAATTTGCTATCCTATGACATCATTTGGCAATCCTGTTTACTTCTTTAGAAATATTCCTCTGGCATTTCAATGAACTATTGGCAATAGTTGTGCAATGTCATAAATGGAGTGATTTATACGGATCATGTGAGACCGTGGTTATAACGAAGACAAAACAAAGATTATAAACTAGGTGTATAATTTACCTTTTGTGGGTATTATCAGGGTAATTCGTCGACTGAGAATTTAATATTAAACATGTATACAACGGAAGTGTTGTAGACAGCAACTCTTGATACACATGCATATACTCATAAATATCAATCCAGCGATATTGATAGCGAAAAAGTATAATAAATCTTTCGGATAAAGAATTCGTTTAATTTAGTAACGCAATCCAATAATGAAATGATGGGGGTGGGGGAGGGGAGAGGGGGGGGGGGGAAAGCTGAATTATCTTTGGGTATAGTAAGGTGTTCTTATCTCTAGTGCGATAAAAGAGTTAAAAGAATAGATACATATTCGTATACGTACTCGTATTTCAAATTTGTATGGTATTTTAAATATAATGCTGAAATGCGTAAATTGACCGGGGGGGGGGGGGGGGAATCCCTTGAAAAACTTAAAACATACCTGAACAATCTCTGAAAATACTTCACAAGGTAAAACCTATATTCTACATAAAACTGAGCCTTTTTCGCCCCAAAGGGTCTTATTGTGTCTCCGTGATAAAAGATACCAGGCAAACCATAACATAATTATGGGTCCACATCAGCGACTCTTTTTAGTAACCGACTTGATCAACAGATAGACTGGTCCTTTGACATACAGAAAAATCACAAATATGGAAAGGTTTCGGCCCAAATCACCCTCCCACGTCTCCCATCACCCAATGTATGCCGAATGAATAGTTGCGTTTTATTGAGTTTAAACGTTTATATTAGTTTGAAATTCAACGTAACGATTGTCGCGTAAAAAAGTAGCCCGGTTCTGTAACTAGAATGCTCAAATTAGATAGACTTGTATTTGTAGAATGCCTTCTAACGGCAGATAATGAGAAACTTGACCGTTAGCACTTACACCCATAAAAAAAGAACAAGGCATATGGTTTATCATTTATTATAACAGTACTCAAGATTGTATCAAGTAACAAAGTGCAAATAAAAAAAAAGCTACACAAGTAACACCTTTAGCGAATAAGTGTATACCAAAATGACACTACACGTCCTTCTTTGTGTAAGTTCTTCGGTATTCAAATAATTGTACATACAAATGTAAATTATGTAATTGTTCATGGGCCAGAGGCCTAAATACCGGTACTTGAATGAGAATCTTTCTATTGGAAATCAAATAAAATGTTTGAATATTAATATGCTTTTTAAAAATAGATATATGATGTCTTAACGATGCCAGATTCCGTCAAAAATGTAAATTACGTAATTGTTCATGGGCCAGAGACTTATGTACTTGAATGAGGATCTTTGTATTGATATCCGAATGAAATGTTTGAATATCAATATGCTTTTTAAAGTAAATACATGGTGTCTTAACGATGCCAGATTCCGTCAAAAATGTAAATTACGTAATTGTTCATGGGCCAGAGACCTATATACTTGAATGAGGATCTTTGTATTGACATCCAAATGAAATGTTTGAATATTAATATGCTTTTTAAAGTAAATACATGGGGTCTTAACGATGCCAGATTCCGTATATAATGTAAATTACATAATTGTTCATGGTCCAGAGACCTACATACTTGAATGAAGATCTTTGTATTGACATCCAAATGAAATGTTTGAATATTAATATGCTTTTTTAAAATGTTGTGTCATAACGATGCTAGATTCCGTTAAATAATGTCGCCCCAAACTATTTAACGATATCATGTAAGAAAAAAATAAACGTTTTGAAAACATTGTTGCAAAGGGAATGAAAATACTGGTCACACATTTTCTGACAATATTTTCTGTCCTTTTAGGGATAATAACCTTATTTAACCCTATTTTTTTTTTATTTGTCCTCTACCGCTGCTGGCAACACTTTCAGACTTTGCCGAGTAGTCAAATCTTAATTAACACTTTATCAAATAACAGAATTTTAGACTTGTCCAAATTAGAAGCACCTTACACACGACAAAATTAATGTGACTCAAAAATTAAAACTTGAGTAAAAAGGAGTAGAAAAACATTGTGGGAAAAGAAGAAAATGCTGGTTACCAGTATTTTTCTCCTTTTCCCACAATGTTTTCAGAAGTTTTTTTCCCCTGGGTCGTAAAATCCAGGGATTATTTAGTAAAGGGTTAAATCAGCAGGATTCGGGTTATGTACATGATTACATATATCAGCCACACAAGCCACAAATAAAGATTCATATTTTTTTTTGTAAGTACTCTTGTTTGGGGTTACACCTCGTATAATTCAACATTATTTCAATTATATCGCAGCGACAAGAGCACCAATGTATGCCAACTATCCTGGAATTCCTTTTACCAGTACTTCGCATAATTAATTTTCCCGAGTCTTTCGCTGCTTGCCCGCAGGACCTTCACCAAATTTATATACATTTTCTCCTTATCCAGCGTTTTGATTTGGTGTTTGATCTGTGTACAGCATGGTTAACTGAACGACCCGACACTTTTTATGGACGTATATTTCATTTAAAGAGGGAGCATAGATGCCGCTTGATTATTGGAGAGATACATAATATGGTGAGTTCTTCTTTAACCCATTACCACACAATCCCTACTTTTGACGACACTGAGAAAGAAACCTTTAGAAAACATTGCGGGAAAGAAAAGGAGAAAATGCTGTTTTCTACCCTCACAAAACAAATTTTAAATTTCCAATTACTTTTATTTTGTCGTCTGCAAATGCTTTCGATTTGGACAAACCGAAAATTTTGTCGTTTGGTAATGACTTAACCATCTCCTTCTTTATGTAAACTGTTTTAAAGGTGGCTCTTCAGAATTTGGGACGAAAATTTTACAAGAATACAAAAAAATCATACCTATACTCCAAGAGCCTTATAATTGTCATTTATAAAACCCCAGTAGTCGAAAACCATCCGACAACAAGAGAAATTAGAGATTTACTACAGCCCAGGTCGACACCGGCGGGAAACACGGTCTATTCTTACATGGGCAACTCGCTCATTTACACACCAGAAATATACAGACGAAGCTTCAAACATAGTGTCCGAAGAAGATACGTTATTATGGGAAATAATTACATATTTGTTATGTTATGGAATTTCAGCGTTTTTGGTAGCGTGCCAGTCACTTAAAATTCCCACAATGCCTTTTCTTTTATTTTTGCGGGAAATCTAAAAATAGCTTAAGAGACTACGTAGCCTTTAAAGGGAATACCATGAAAAAATATTTTTTTTTTGTAATTTTATGATCCTTAATTATTGATGATTTTCATTGTTTTTTCCTATAAATTTCAGTGATATAAATATTTTTCAATTTGGTGGGATGTGAAAATTCTAGATACACACCTTTAAAACGGAAGTAGGGCTACAAATCGCGGTTGATAGCCTAGGACAAGTGGAATCCAGGAAATATATAAATATGGGAGCTGTCACCGTGATATGACTGAAGTAATGTTGAGAGCGGCGTAATGCACCAATCTTACAGACAAAACGGTTGACAGCAGAAGAAAAAGAAAACAATATCGTAAGTTCATACGGGTTTAAAGACCATCTCTTGTTAACAAAGAACGTTGAAACCTGGTTGACAGCCTAGCTCTGGTGACATCCAGAAATGCATGAATATGCTAGCTGATGCCATGATATGACTGAAATGATGCTAAAAACGACGTAAAACACCATTCAAACAAACAAAGCGGCTGACAGTAGAAAAAAGAAAACAATATGATGAGTTCATATGGGTTTAACCATCTCTTATTGAAAACGCAAGTAGAAATCGCGGTTGACAGTAAAAGAATTAGAAAACAATCAGACATGATAATACATTGAAAACGAATGGTAATAGTGTCAAGATTCATTCTACTCTCTGATAAGCATCATCTTCTCCTTTTCCCATACTGTTTTTATGATATGTTTCATCATTTGAATCCTATCTGATTAGTCATCTGCAATTGTTTTCAATTTCGTTAAGTCTAGGGGTGATGAGTACTCCCATCCTCGTTAGATAACATCGATTCTCATTCACTGAAAATACACATCCTTGTATCATGTAATTTCATTTCAGATCACATGTTTTTACTATAATAGGCATTGAGACTTGCCAACAAAAGTGTCGATTTTTGCAGACAATATTTACAGATGACAATTTAACCCTTTACCCCATTAGACATGTCTATGGAATCTCTAATTGACTCTAGATAACAGCAAGGATGAAGCCGTTTCTTATGTATATATGACACCTTTTGATAGTACAGAAAACATTGTGGCAAAAGGTGAAATTGCTCGTGACGAGCAATTTCAACTTTTGCCACAATGTTTTCCAAAGGCTCCTACAAGGAATGGGTAGAAATGAGTATCTATGGAGTAAAGGGTTAAATGTGGCTGAAATGACGGATTATTTTTTCTTCAAAGAAATAGAATATTCTGATCGAAAAGGATGAAAACACTGGTTCTAAGGATTTTCTTTTTTTTCTTCGATACTTTCAGCATGTCTCCTTCTCAGGGTCGTAAAATATAATCCTACTTGCCCAGGAACATGTAAAGCTGAATTTCTTGCTGAAAATGGAATACTTTGAAAAAATTTGAGACGCTACGGTGATTTTTTTTTTTTCATATTTGAACATTTAATTTGCACCGTACCGTCTCAATTCCATCGTGAATTTCCCAGTAGCATAGATAACGTGCTATACTGCCTTTCTGTGTCGTCGGTTTAATCTGTAATGCAGTGAAATGCAATTAATTTTAAGTAACTAACATAACCAAAGACAAATTATGAAACCTTTCGTTACCTAGAAGAAGCTTGTAGAAGTCGTTTATAACATGTAAATCTCGGAAAAAACACTGACGAAGTTTATCGTGCGTGGCGGCCATCTGAGTGTTTTCGGGAATGTAAAGAACTCAAGTAATAGATGAGATACACAGTTTTCTCTTATGTTCAGCATTTAAATTGAAAATATTTGTATTTCAAACGAAAGATTATAATTATACGCAACAGGTATGTTTAAATCCTAGTTTTGTACTCTATTTGCGAAATTATGAGAGTTCAAACTTGCGCACAAAATCTGTGCGGAACTTTCAACTGGTTTTGTCTTGATCGTCTCTGTACTCCGATGCGACCACTCAAAATGTAACATGGCCTTTGGGGACAGTTATCTGTACTAATGCACACTTGTGAGAAATGAACGAGTATGTCTCCTCTGTACCTCGGGAGAAACGGAAGATGAATTTCATTTCGTATTAAAATGTCCGTTTTTTGATCAGTTAAGAAAAAAATATATTAAAGAATATTATCGTATAAGACCAAGTACCTATAAACTTTTAGAACTTTTAAATTCAACAAATAAAAATGAGATTTTCAATTTGGCTAACTATGTAAAAAGTGCCCTCTTTGAAAGAACTTCATACACGCATCAATTGACTGCTGATTAAGAGTTCGTCTCTAAAACCAAACACATAATGTTTCCTTTAAAGCATAATTCAGATTGTGTGTGTGGGTGTGCGAGTAGGTGTGGGTGTGTGTTTGGATGTGTGTGTGTGAGGATAAATTTCTGTTTCCTATCTCTTTTTTTCTTTTGTTTTCCATAAATTATTATAGACCTTGACGTTTGACATTTTTCTTTATCATATTTAGAATATTGCTATGACTATGTACTCTGTGCTTGTCAATAAAATATCTGTATCTGTATCTGTGATAGGGAGAAATAGTCAGCCACTCGTGTAAATTTTACCGATTATGTTCATGCAGTGAAATGAATTTCCATCTTTCACTAAAAAAATGTATTTATTTTGTTTCTAGCTGCTTTTTTCTTTGGTACTTACATCTAAATCCAGTTGGTTTTTTTTTCCGGTAAATTCCCCTCCTGCACTCTAGAACGCATTATAATACAAGAAATATCTTTACGAAAGACAGACGGCGTATGAGACACTGGGATACGAATATTCAAATTCATTTGTAGTATTATATGAAGAGAAATGATGAAAACCGTTCCGAGAGCAACCTGTTTTAACTCTTTACCACTCGACAAAATTTTAGACTGGTCCAAATTGAAAGCATTTGCAGACGACAAAATAAAGGTGACTGAAAAATTGAAATTTGCTCAGGGAAGGATAGAAAACACTGTGGGAAAAGGAGAAAATGCTGGTTACCAGCATTTTCTCCTTTTCCCACAGTGTTTTCAAAAGGCCTCTTTCTCAGGGGCGTCAAAAGTAGGGATTGTGTGGTAATGGGTTAAATTATTTTGCTTATGGTTGAAAGCAGAATTTAAAGAATGAGGAAGCTTTCGTAATGACGGTATTAAATATTACATTAATTCTCGTGTTTAACGTAAACTGAGTGTCGATATTTTGCTATGTTTCGGAATGTATCGCTTGTTCTTTTTTTTTTTTTCATTGATAAATAGTGTTTAAATGAAGAACTTTTTAGACCATACGATAAAATCTTTAAAAAAAAAAGTAGATTTGCATATTTTTGCACAAAACTGAAGCACCTTTCAAACATCGTCGATTTGTCGTTATCATCAGGCGAGGTTTTATCACCCAGGTCAATGATTGACTTCACCCACCTAGCCTTACTAGAGGTAACTTAGTCAATTCAATTCAATTCAAAATACTTTATTGGCTCAAATCTTCAGGTAAAAGATATATGAGCAAGTTACAAGTCTAATATTTCATTTGTGACAACGAGAAATGTCTTTTCTACAGTAGGGGAAGTTTAAACGTGCAGATAGAATAAAGTTCTTCTAAGAGACACTAATTTTCAAAAACATTTTAAATCTTCACTCATACCCATATTACATAGGGTGGACTAAAGACGCAAAATGCTATTGAGAAAGTCCCTCGTAACATGGCCTTGACATTGTCAACAGCTGATTTGTCGCTTATATCGTTTTAATAAGATGATTAACACCGGAACACGTGAATTTGGATAACTTACTCAGAATTTACGAAAAAAGAGTGATTTGTGTGCAATAATTTCATTACATATCCATGAAAAACATAAAATAAGTATAATTTATATTTACCGGAAACTATACATGTAATAGATTGGCAAGAAAATTAGGTTTGTTTGAACAACTGTGTTTTTCTGCTTCACATCTGCAAATGTTTATAATCACCGCTGTAATCGGGTCTAGATCGCAGTGCAGGTAAGGATCCGACAGTATAATAAGTGTTGTCTGATCCCAACCTGCAATGCTGATAATGTTGAGGTAATGCTTAGTTTTTAAAATAGCTTGTTATTATGTTTATTAATTTACACAAGTTTTTCAAGTGCTTAACTGATTTGCAATTCATTAACTGCTGGAACTTGACAATGTTTGGCCTTTTGTAGTAATACTTTTTTATGAGTGAAGCTCGGCTTGTGTTAAAGAATGGACATTTCAAAAGATAATGCATTTCATCACCAGTGTCATTTTGGACACAAAGTGGACATTTTCTTTCACTAATATGGATTTTTCTCCATCTACCTGTTTCAATAGGTAAGTAATGATTAGTTGTCCTAAATTTTGCCAAAGTTAGGTAATCTTTTTTTGGTAAAGAAGTAAGGTAGTTTTCAAACACTATTTTATCCTTAAATAAGCCATAATTAATACCTTTAGTAGACTTTTGTAAATTGTTGTTCCATTGTTGTTGGTATTGATCAATTAGTATTTTTTTCACTATCTTATGTGTATCATCATTCATATATGTAGACTGATTTATCCAAATGTCAGACCGCCCTATTCCATTTAGTATACTTTTTATATATTCAATCCATTTAGAATTAAAATCAGTGGTATGGATCATGATTTGATATATTTTATATGCAATTTTGCTCTGATTTCCTGTAATTAATCTACTCCAATAGGCTATCATTCTTGTTTTTATCATTATTTCTAAAGGGAACCTACCTGTTTCTGCATATAGCATATATTACGGGGTACTCAGCATATAGCATATAATACGGGGTACTCTGTTTTAAGTGTAAAACTTTTCTAAGGAATGCACAATGTAATTTTTCAAGGAATTTATGATCTTCATATCCCCATACTTCCGAGGAGAATAATAAAATTGGAGAAATAGTATGGTCAAATAACTTAAACACAAGATCAGGAGGTAAATTCAAATTGTTAACTCTTCTGTAAAAGTAGTACAGTGCCTTTGTTGCTTGTTGTACAAGATATTTTCTGTTTGTTGAGAAACTTCCAGTTGAAGAAAAATAGATACCCAGATATTTATATACACTAACAGTTTCCAAATTCTTGTTACCAAGTTTAAAGGAATATCTATTTTTCTTCCTACTGCCAAATATCATAATCTTGGTTTTGTTAGTATTTACCTGTAATTTCCAGGTTTTACAATATTCTGAGAAGCTATTCAGACATAACTGTAACTTCTTTGGGTCATCTGCAAGTATAACTGTGTCATCTGCATACAACAGAATTAATATTTTTAGCATTACATCTAGTTCATTGCAGCGTAGGGCTATACCATCATTATTGTTGTTGTTGAGATGACACTCTAGGTCATTCAGAAACAATGAGAAAAGGATTGGTGACAAATTTTCGCCTTGCCTGACTCCGCAGTTACATAGGAAAAATTTAGAAAGATTACTGTTAACTGATACACATGATTTGATATTTTGGTACATATTCCTAATAAGATGAAAAAATTTACCATTTATATCATATTTAAGTAACTTAGACCATAATCCGACCCGCCATACAGAATCAAATGCTTTGGAAAAGTCTATATAACAGCAGAAGAGCCTTTTATTGTAAAATTTGAACAATTCAATAATAGAGTTCAAGGTAAATTGGTGATCAGTTATAGAGTAGCCTGCTCTGAAGCCAGCTTGATTTTCTGATAAGAGATTATGAAATGATATAAAATGTTGTAGCCTGTCATTCAAGACAGAGGTAAAAAGCTTACTAACACAGCTTAAGAGTGTAATAGGGCGATAATTTTCCGGGTCGGTTCTTTCACCCTTTTTCTTGTATATTGGTATAATAACACCTGATGACCATTTAGTTGGAAACATCCCTAATTCTAGGATTTTGTTAAAAAGGTTTACATAAACTGGTAATAATTTTTCCTGTGAATATTTAATGTATTCATTTTTGATATTATCTAGGCCTGGTGATTTATTGGAATTTAATTTTTTAGTGCTCTTTTGAATTTCCTGTGGTGTAAAGGGAGCATTCAATATTGGGTCTTCATCTAATGTCATGTCTTCAAAGTTTATGGTAGGATCCTCATCATCATGCGACTCATCATTACTAGCATTTTTAAAATGTTTATATAATGATTCCAGACTGGGTTTTTCACAACTATCCTGATCATTTAGAGAGTTTAAATATTTCCAGTAATCTTTAGGGTTATTAGTATGTAGAGATCTTAGATTCTTTTGAATTTTGTTATTATAGATTTTTATATATTTATTCATTGTTTTCTTATATGCTTTACTCTTGTGTTTTAGCTCATTTTTAGTTATTATAGAGGGATTTTTGTTGTAGTTTCGTCTTGCCTTATTATAGGTTGAAACCCAGTTTCTTCGCTAGCATCGCAATAAAACCGATTGTTCCCCTAGGTGGGCATAGTTGTTCACGTTGCAAATGGAATCACAAAATTCAAGACATGACATCTTTTTTCATTGTGACATGAAACGAAATAAGTTGTTTTGCAACTCGTTTTCGTTTATGATAATCATACTACAGCGGTAGCCCACAATGGCACTCTGTATTCAGTTTTACACGAGGAAAAATGGGTACCAAATTTCTTACAAGAAACAAAATAGAAAACTCACCATAACTTATTGCAATTATTTTATCCATATGAAGTAGATTGTGGATGTTTTGCTTGAGTTTAACATCAAATGGCCATAGAGTCAACTTGACATAGCTAAATGTGATCATTACGTGGTTTTTTTAAGTCATGATCACTTTTGTCCAATGTAGGTAAATTTCTATTGTGACCCTTACTTTTTTTTTACATAGTTGACATATTTTTGGCCAATCACAAAACGAGTAACATTTCATTTCCTCCTAGTACTTAAACTAGGTCAAAAGTGAGACCATCCAGCTACGCCGAATAATGTAAAGCGCGAGAAATGTGTATTACATGCGCATTATTTTACGTCTGGTTGAATGACACGCACTGTTTACCAAGGTAACTATCAGCCAGGCAAATGATATACATACCGGGGCATTTAAAGGCGTCGGATACCGCCATACCTTTCAGAAGACGTTGGTTACTTTTACATGGTGCATTAATGTAATATACGTACCGGGGCATTTAAAGGCGTCGGATACCGCGATATCTTTTAGATGACGTCGGTTACTTTTACATGGTCATTAATGAAATATACGTACCGGGGCATTTACAGGCGTCGGATACCGCGATATCTTTTAGAAGACGTCGGTTACTTTTACATGGTGCATTACTGAACTCAATCGGAGTCCAAAACTTGGCGACTTGTCCTAATTTTCTTGTACATCAATATTACACAAAGGACAACTAGGTCGCACTTGCAGCCATCTCCTCAAACAGATAGCGTGAGTGATATGTTCACAAGGTAATATTTTACCGCTCTCTATCGCACCATAACATATCGAGCATACGTCGTCATATTGTGAAATCTGGTCAGGTGTTGCGTCTAGTATCTTATCAAACCGCTGAATCAGTCGTCGGCGGCGTTGAAATTCTAGCCATTCTTTAAATGATATAATTATGGTTATAGTAACGAATTCGCATAGATTGATCGATAGATTTAGGAAAAATGGGCCCTCGAAATACGGCGAGTACAACCTGTAGTAATAGAGAAGAGCCAAAGACACAATACTAGCAACGCTTTTTGTTACCCTTGTGTAGTAAATAGCATTCGCTAGTAAATCATTCTGAACAGCGACCCGCCATGATACCGCAATAAGGCTAAATTCTATAACGGATAGAATGACACTTGATACAAGTCTAATGACGCCTGTTACGTTTAAAAGAGGCCAAAATTCCAGTTGATGGGTATTGGAAAGGTAGTAAACAAAATATGTTGGTCCCGAGACAATGATGATCATGAAACAAATTATTCGTACGTATACAAACTTTTGTCCTTCTTGACCACCGTTAAGGAGAAATAAAAAGTGTTGCGCGGACAGATCCCATAATTGACATACAATTCCAAAAATCAGCAGTAAAAGAACAAAGGCCATATTTTCAGATCTGTTATATAACGGTCCTGACAGTACGCCAGCTTGTATACTGGTCACTACCATAGAAATGAAAACAGGGTACCCAGCATTCACATCGAATACTTGCATAAAGTCTACGTTTCCGGTGACGATATACCTGCAAATGGCCTGAGCACAATTTGAAACAGTCGACATGAACGACGCAAGGCTTAGCAGAATCACGATACTCGTTGTCCATTTGCCAAACAATCCTATAAGATAATGTCCGGTCATAACTTCTGCGATTCCAAGCCACATGGCATCCAAACAGACGCAAGAAATAAAATAGACGAAAGCGAAGGCAGACTGGACGTCCCGAGAAATCCATCTACCAGGCAATACATCACGAAACCCATTAACATATCTTTGTAAACGTTCGTCCTGGTCCATTATGTGCAAGTACTGTAGCAAACTGACAATTTGAAATAAAAACTTGTAAAAGTAAAAATACATCGGGGATAAAATATAAAGAAAGTAACCGAGACTGCAGGTACAATGGAGAAGTAAATAGACCACGACTACCCACTGCACTTTTATCTCGAGCTTTTCGCTTATTTGATATCTATAACAAAGATAAAAAATATAGCAAGTCTGAATGATGGCTACAGAGATTAGAATTGTCCACCAATAATCCGTTGAATCAGCTGACATGCAAGCCTGAATATCACAGATACCACTAGCCTCGCTTCGAATCATCCAATAGGTAAGATCAATCCTCCAAGCGATAACTACTTCTAATGTCAGAGTTGAATACACGAGGAAAAGATTGGACTTCACTGCCTCTTGGCAGCCAAACAGCAAAAAGCCGCCTGCAATGTAAGTACGATTTGTTCAAGTAACAAAAGATATTTCTGGTTTATAAACGGTAAACGCGTACTTTTCCTGGAAAACAAGATCCGCTCAACTAATTACTTACATGCTGATTTCATGTTTGATGCACACTGGATCCATTCTTTAGAACTTCTTGTGTTATATTCCAGAATTTTCTGGATTCGAAAGTAATTGATTTTCTTATTGGCTAAATTATCTGATTTAGCCAGTCAGAAGATGTGTTACTAGAATATTTAGGAAATCCTGCAGAAAAACAAACAAGGAATGTTCTCAAGAATGGTTGGTAGATGTAAGTACAAACCTTGATGTTACATGACGTTTCCTACAATTTCCAGTCATTATATATACAATTCTGAAATTTGAGAAATAACTTGCACCATTCGCTGAAAACATTTCATTAAATAATCCCTGAAATATCAGACTAACTTTTAATTCAGTAATAGTTACTTTCAGTTTTAATTTTTACTGTGGATTGCACCGTAAATCATCTTTGGGTCTACTGTGGTATCACTACATCAGAATCAAAAGTTGAATCAAAAGTTGAATGCGTTAACTACTGGCTCATTTAATTATACTCTCATTTCACTGACGCAGTCTCTAACAAGCCCACATTCAAATTTCTTAGACTTATTTGAAAACACTTTCCTTTCCATGGACAATCCAGAGTAATCCATACGCAAGTACTAAAACTTCAAGTCATAAAAGAGATCTATATTAATTAGTGCTAATAACGTACACAAAGATAAGTCCTGATATTCGAGGCATGTCCGTAAAGTTCGTGGACAATGGCGATATTTTAAAAAGAGTACTGTACTTTCGCAAATGTTTTTGTCTTGGGCATTCTATGTTACAAAGAAAATAAAAAGATATTGAGCCTACAATAGGTAACCTCACCCCTCACAACGTACGTCAGTGTGACGTCACAGGTAGTGATATCGGCCCCTTGTTATAATGTAAGTGTGCTTGTTTAATAAGACTGTTTTCTTTTTTTTTTTGTAATCGTTCCTTTAAATCATCCGAAAAAGTCTTTAGACCTCCAAAGCGTACAATGCCTAGGGACTTTGTTTTTTGTCAAAGCTTTTGTTAACTACTTATAATAATGGAATAGACTTCGACCAACTATTAAAACCCAATCACTTTTTGATATTGGTCAAAGTGTTTGTGCATGATGATATAGACATCTGCTTCCTGTCTAAAACATCAGAGTATTAAATGTATTCATCTAATGTCTTTGATAAATACATGAGAGTCTTTGTAGTCCGTTTGTATCCACCCAAGCCAGCCTCATTCTATCTTGATATCGTACTTACTTTTCAATATAAGTTACGAAAATGCGCAGGTCCGATATCACTTCCTGTGACGTAGGTTGTTACCCTTGAACCTGTACAAATCATAATTTGAACGATGTAAACGGAACCCGGGGCAAACCAAACAACGCGATGAAATGTATTTTTCAAATTGTCATCTGCAGTCTATAACCTGTCGAAAAATGATCCTTTTCAAATTCTATCCTGTGATTAAGGATGATGTCGACATCATTTCCACTAAATATAGACAACGAAATCGATGCTGATTAAATTTTGCACAAGTTCTGAAGCACTGCGAAGATGTTTTTGTCAAAAATTATATCGCGTAACAACGGGTGATCGTATAATTTGGTGCAAATCTAGAGAAATCACGGGTAAATACCACGAAAACGCTGTCTTAAGCTACAAGAATGTCAGTTGTATGTCGCCCACTGGTTTACAAATGACACAAGAGATTTTCGGACAGGTGAAATTCAACCGGGCGACGATAAAAGCGAAGAAGGGCCAGAATCATTAGCGTATCATGGAGGATACAGTGAGAATGACTTTTGGACAGGATTGTAGGGTCAGAAATGCTTTGTAGCGACAGGCCGGTAAGTCTAGAAGTTTTCAATGATGTTTGCTTTTCTCAAAATTGCATACTGATTCCACGGTAAGCACCTGACACGTTATTAATACAATGTTCAAAAAAGATATCGCAACGTCATGGCGACGTCAACTCCTGGCCCGGGTTCTTATCGTTAAATGCAGGCTAGGACCAATGAATAAAAAACTATCTATAGTATGTAGGCATGTTTGTTTCCGTGTCAGCTGAGAAAAGTTTACTCTTTATGATAATAAAAGTTTCCTGCGCCGCTAAAGCGTGAATTGCAATGTCCACGAACTCTACGGACATACCTTGTATGTGTAAATAAACATTACCTAACAATCGGATCAGAAAGAGAGGGACCTCCAAGATAGTATATTCTGAGTATGGAGACAGTATAAACCACTGATGAATCAAAAACAGCAACGGAACTCGCAAAGCTACTTCCGTGGCATACTTCATGCTAGGACCCATCCCAGCTAGCTTTATGTCTGTAAATTGTCCAAGAGTGTTGTGAAACTCTGCAAACTTGTCCCTCAGTGACATCTTTCCTGTAGATTCTGAAAGTTGAGAGTACGTTATCATCAAACATTCCTAGTCTTATTCAGAAAAAATACATGAGGTTGAAAATAACAAAACTTCGATTGGTTAAACCAATAGTTTTAGCCAATCAGAACTTGCGTTACTTTCAAATTAAGAAAATTCTAGAGGGTAAAAGAAATTACGTCCTTAAGAATAGTTGGTGAATACAGACCTAGGAGTAATACTTATAAAACATTCTTAATTCCAAAATTAACCATATGGTTGGCACGGACATAATACTAAACATGTCACTGAATGTGACTTAATACCTCCTTCATCGCTTTGACAGAAACAGACAATTTTACAAGAAAGAAAATCTAAGTTCAGTTGGATAGTATCCTTGAATCACAGGGAGCAGATCATTGAAAACTGCGTCTTGCACAACTTCAGTATACGATCAATGTATCAACAAACTTTCAATACAATAGCAGCAAAACTGTAGGAAGAGTTGTGCACACAAAATTACTAGTGTTTTGTAACGGACGGACACACAAACGGACGGACGGACAGACAGGCTGATTCCAGTATACCCAGTATACCCCCATAACATTTGTTTTGCGGGGGTATTACTAGACTAAGCCAAAACTGTACTAGTTAGATGTTGATGACGGTCCTAGCAAAACAGCGGTTAGAAGCACGATTTTTTTTTTTCAGTGAAAGATTGAAATTTGCACCCCTCTTTAAAGATTGCCGATGATGTTCACGACGGAATGAAATAAATTTCGATCTTTCACTGGAACCGAAAATATCATCGTCTTTATATATAAAATACAGGTCTCATTTTCTATCCTTGCGCTTCAAATCAGTATTGTTACATGTCTATTTTCAGTCTTGTAAAGGTTCGTCTAGCATGAAATGTAGCCCATTGGTTTAGCAGCACACAACAGCACGAAATGCTCAAAAGAACGCATTTGGTTGCTCGCCGTCCGTTTTCCGTACTTCTGTCCATCTGTCCAAAATTACTAATGCGACTTTCTTTAAGTATATGGTTGATATGGTGAGAGAAATTCATGTACAATCTATATATAAAAGGGAAACAAAGGTTGTTCAAATCATTACGGTCATGTGACCAATAACGTCACCAGTGCTAAAAGTGAAAGGAGAGAGAGAGAGAGAGAAAGAGAGAGAGAGAGAAACATGTAACACTGAAAAGTCTTTTCCAGATATCTAAGTCAGATGGCCTTGAAACTTGGCATGGTTAATCAGTATCCCGGCACTACAATATCGTACAGGGTGGTCCAATAAAATGTAAACAGTTTTGTAGGTTTGTCATTTCCAGGAAAATTCACATTCTTTTCTGAATTTTGGGTGAATTGTAGCTGAGACATTATATTTTTAGAGTCTTCAAGTAACAATGGATCCAGCAACTCGATATTCAGTGCAGGAGAGGATCAAGATCACGGAGGCCTATTTCGAGACTAAGCCACTCATCCAAACACAGAGACAATTTCGTAGAGATTTCTCTGGCAGAAATGCCCCAACCAGAGCCACTATTCTGCATCTCTTGAATAAATGTAGGGAAACTGGAAGTGTTCAAGATAAGAATAAAGGTTACAGTGGACGACCAAGGTCTGCTAGAACTGACCCCAACATCGATAATGGCATAATCGTACCCATACTGGTTTGAAGATGATAATGGACTTCCAGTAACAGTGCACTGAACGATACGTTGAGATGATGTGGAGAAAATTCATTCCAGCTCTGTGACGCAAGGCTGGGGTTGATATGAATACAGTGATCTACCAGCAGGATGAGGCAACACCGCATACCTCCCTAGAATACATCCGCCATTACTTCCCTAGAGACAGACTAATCTTGTATCACACGGACAACCCTTGGCCTGCTCACTCCCCAGATCTGTCTCCTTCAGATTTCTTCCTCTATGGGTACTTAAAGGAAGGGGTTTACCACAACAATCTGCATACAACAGATGTACTAAAGGAAAACAATTGTCATGAAATCAGGAGAAATCTGCTTGAGATATTGGACAGAGTTATCAACAATTTTAATGTCTGTGTCGCAACCTTAATTCAGAGACGAGGTGCTTGGATTGAACATGCAATTAATTATTGAACAACACACTCAGAAATGGTGTTGTGAGGAAGGAAAAACAGTGCCATACAAAACTTTCATGCTTGTGCGAGATGTTTCAGGTAGAAAAAATGATGTGGAAACCGTGCAATAGAAATTACAGACCTTCAAAACTGTTTACATTTTATTGGACCACCCTGTACTTCAATTGTCCAAGGCTGATGTCTTTTTTGAGAAGTCAAGCCTTGAGGCTAATAGGCCTATACGTACTTATATTTAACAATGACATACCTTTTGTGATAGACTATGACTATAACAAGACGTAAAAAACCTATAGCTAATTAGTTTTCTTAAACTTTTAACTGAACTTTTGAAAAACTATTCAAACTAAATTTTGCATCTACCACAGTCGTAAATGACCAATTTTCATTGTTACAAAGAAATCGTCACGGAAAATCACGAATACACATGACAAAACGAAAGTCAAATCGGTCTCATCCGATCAAAGACCCTTCAAACAATTTTATTAAGCCTTGGTAATGGCTTTAAACAGCTGACCTGCATACAAACTGCAGAATATAGAAAGCAATGCAAGAACTGAAATCTCTATTCAGCAAAGTAGATGATCTTTATGAAAATAAATAAATATATAAGATGACCCACTGTTGTTTCAAAGAAAGGGAGATTACTTGTCTTGCAGCTAACAAGACTACTATAAGGGTAAAGACAAATGAGTAGGACACTCATACAAAGCTTGCATGGAAGCAACTTTTTTCTCCTTCTGTCTATGAAGGAGTGGATTATGACATTCTCGAGATTCCAATAAAAACATTCATGTAAAAGTGTTTTCTATTCACTCCATCTCGAGTATCTAGATAAAGAAAATATTTAATTGCTTTACTTTACCAATTCAATTTCCCTCCAGAAAGAAATAGAGCTTTCATTGTTACTAAATAGTACCAAATGAATTTGTCCGATTGTTGTTGTTTTAATGAGATCACAAAAGAACAGGTTTTACGAGGACTTTGGAATGAATCATACTCTGAAGCGAAATTACTCACTATTAGATGGAACACTGATCAAATGGTGGAAAAATATGTTTCTCATGTTTTGAGATATCTGAACCTTCAACAATTTTCATAAAATTCCCTGTAATTCAGTGGAGATTTCAAAATTCCTGAAATTAGGCTTTTATATAAGAACTGTCAATGAAACACTATATTGCACCATTCTCATTTTTACCACACGAATAACTCAACGAAAATTTCTTTTAAACTAAATGGATTTCTCTTTTATTTGGTTAAGCGAAATTTTCAATATATTCTATGTTTCTTTTACTACTTTTAGGTTAGATATACTTGTGTGCTAAGAACGAGAATATGACGACCAAGAAAGACAAGAAAAAGAACCTGCTGCTGATGATGATGATAATGATAAGATGAAAAAGAAAGAAAGAAACATGGTCTAAAGCATGGCAGCATAGTGGTATTTCATCTTGTCTGCAAGGCTATAATTTAATAACAAATCACGCGATTTATACATTCTTCACAAAATGTAGATCTGTTTGTTATATAACCATAAACGTTATCTGTAAAGTTGTCGTCAAATAAACGTGTTCTCTTCTATTCCGATCAAATCTCTACACATTCGGCAAAGCTCGGGTGATCCCTTGATTAAGTCCCGCGGCTGTCAATCGTCACATCTGCCTGTTCCGCACCTACATCTAACCTTTTCTGTAACAAGGTGGTTTTCATTTTGAATTACTGCCAGTCACATGATCTTGGACATGGCGGTGCCCTGTACATAAATCGATTATGCAGGAGAACAACAGCCAGGGTTAAGCAAAAAGCTGAAAAATGCTAACGTATCTTATAGCACGAGTTAAAAAAAAAAAATGCACAAACTGTTTGTGATAGTAAATGTACGAGATTTAGAAAGATCCCCACTGAAAATCGTGACTACCGTTTGCCTTCTTAGAGGAGTAAATGCGATTTTAAGAACGGTAAGCCGATGTACCTCCGGCAAAGAATTAATAGTGTGTAGGTGTCGTTGTCTGCGCAGGTCATATTCTTCGAAGAATCGACCTGTCTTATATGACGCATTACTCTCCCCAATATTGTGTGGGGGGGGGGGTTGTAGTAATACGTGCTTTAAAGAAGCAATGGAGAAAATGACTTTTATCAATATTCTAGAAGAAATCAAGCCTGTTTTAGCTCCAGATATAACTAAACTGCTGATCATAGCTCTAGTCTGAAATTCAAAGTAACGGTTGTCGCGTTGAAAAATAGTCAGGTTCTTTACCCAGGATGCCCAAATTAGATAGATGTGGTTTTGTAGAAAGCCATCTGGCGGGAGATAATGGTGTAGGTGCATATTAGCGGTGTGCTACAACCGAGGAACATGATAAACGGATCATGAGGCTTGCCGAGGTCCTCGGCTATATCAATTAGCTTTACAAGCATCGATTTACAGGGCGCCACCATGTTTAAGATCATGTGACTAGAAGTATTTCAAAATGGAAATATTCTTGATACGGACGAGATTTGATGTAGGCACGGAAATATCCAAGTTGTGACGGGTGAACCCTACATCTACATTTGAATGCGAAGTAAAACATTTGGAACTGTACACTGAATAAGGCGCAGATCACACCTCCATCATTTAACCCTACCATAGCCCGTTGTCTGCGCATGTCATATTCTTCGAAGATTCGACTGTCTTATATGACGCATCACTAGTCCCGAAAGCGGGCTGACTGTAATATTAGGCTCTATAAAGTAGCAATGTTGAAAAAGCTTTTATCAATACGTTTGATGAGAAATGAGACCTGCTTCAGCTCCAGATTTCTCTACACTGTTGATCATAGCTGAGTGAATTGCACGAGGTAGCGTTTTATTGAGTAAACCTTTAATTTTAAATTCAAAGTAACGGTTGTCAGGTAGGAAAGTGGTTCGGTTCTGTACCCAAGATGCCCACATTAGATAGTTGAGTATTTATAGAATGCCATCTAGCGGAAGATAATGACCATAGCCAGTAACCTAGCATATGATTGATGTAGGCCTACACGATTAAGACAGTTCAATTGTTAGATCTGACATCTGGTATTTTCTTTGTAAGCTTTACCAAACAATTCCGAGTGTAACTCATTCCCAAACGACAATTTTTTGGACTGGACCAAACTGAAAGCATTTGCAGACGACAATTCAACTCTTGCTGAAAAGATGATTTCTGTCCATGATAGGGTCGAAAACATTGTGGGAAAAGGAGAAAATGCTGGTTATCAGCATTTTCTCTTTTCCCCACAATGTTTTCAAAAGGCTTCTATTCCTGACCTGTAAAATCCAGGGATTGTTTGGGAAAGGGTTGAACCAACCCGGGGAAGAAGGGTTTTAAAAACATGATAGAAAAAAATGACAAAATGCCGGAAAGGAGCATTTTCTTACTTAGCAACTAGATCTAGTCTGTGTGTTTTCTATCCCCTCAGACAGAAATATATCTTTTGGTAAAATTTAAATTGTTGTCAGAGTATGTTTTCAATTTTGACAAGGCTGATATTTTCACGGTCGTCTGGTCACGATTTAGTTTTCTGTTCAGACGGGGTTTTCCAGTATTGCAATGCTGACTCAGTCCAGTATCAGGCAGACGATGTACAGTGGTTTTACAAAGTGTTGGGTGGTGGCTTTTGAAACATTGTAAGAAAAAAGATAGGATATTGTCCTTTTCCTATTATGATTTCCATCCCTACATCATACTTGTCGTCTGCAACACTTACTCTTCTCATCAGTCCGGGTTTTTCCTATATCGCTTATTATATATAGTTCTTTGTCAGCTCACACAATCCTATAAAAACAAGAGTAGATCATTCCGTAGTTTTACAACCTCCTGATTACCACCATTTTCTCCTTTTCCAACAATGTTTTTTATCCTTCAAGAAAGAAAAATAATCTATTAAGTTAAATTAATTTTTTTGTCTGCGAATACTTTTGTAAAATTTTGTCGATTGGCAAAGGGTTAAGAAATACACGTATCACAAATCATAATGAACTAATTCTAACCTTTGAGCGAGACAGAAGAATAAACGTGTCTATATACATACGCACAGATGAATGTAAAATCACACAAACCTTTAAAAAGTATCCAACATAAATTGTAAAGCGTTTGTGTGCATTCTGCGTAGTTAAATCATAATCACTGATTCTGGGTTTTTCCACTGCGGTTTTTCCGTAAATAAACCCTTTACCAGACGACAAAATCTTTACCTTTAGGCTGCTTGCACTAAACACTACTTTCTGTCCTTTTGCAGACAGTATAGATCAAGATCAGACTGCACAGAACGTGTACTCTGATCTTGGATCTACACTGTACAATATGGAGATATTTTTCCTCCAAAAATCGCTTTGAAACAGCGAAAATTTTGGGTTGTTTTACAATCAGACTGAAAGCTTCATGTAAGTAATTTAGAGGGATAAGGTTTAAGTAGTCCTTATTGAAAGCGTTTGTTCGCGGAAGGTCTTAACCCATTACCAAATGACAAAATTTTGGGTTTGTTTAAATCGAAAGCTTTTGCAGACGACAAAATAAAAGTGACTGAAAATTTGAAATTTGTTTTGTGAAGGGTAGAAAACATTGTGGGACAAGGAGAAAATGCTGGTTACCAGCATTTTCTCCTTTTCCCACAATGTTTTCTAAAGGCTTTTTTCTCGGGGGCGTTTTAGATTTGTCCAAATTGAAAGCATTTGCAGACGACAATATAAAAGTGACTGAAAATCAGAAATTTATTTTGTGAAGAGTAGAAAACGTTGTGAGAAAAGGAGAAAATGCTGGTTACCAGCATTTTCTCCTTTTCCCACAATGTTTTCTGAGGGCGTCTTTCTCAGGGTCGTCAAAAGTAGGGATTGTATGGTAATGGTTTAAGGTTTTATCGTCCGACAAAGAGTGTCTGCAGGACTTTGATTAAAGATAGGGAATTCTAGTTTGCTGAATCCCAAGAAAAAAATATGAATGACTCTTTGCATATATTTGAATAAAAATAAAACATAGAAAACTATGTGAACACCACCCAAACAACAATGCTTTCTGTTCAGAAATTCTTTCACAATCAATGAAAAGTAAATTCGGGAATAAGAAATATAGAAAGCTTACGGTTACGAAATGGTATGATAGCGAATAGAACCCACGGCGTCTGTTTGATCCAGATCAAAATGGCGTCGAAAACTTCCGTATTTACCAAATATTTGACTTTATGTCAGTGTTTTATTTGTTGTTACATTCAGATTCCAGGTAAATAAATTTTTAATGCGAAATAAGGCAAAGCATAGAGATAGGAGAAAGATAGGCCGCATTTTTCAAATGCATATTCAATGATGACTGATCATTTCTGATAGGGCAAAGTGATAGAGAGTCGGATACGATCTGGAGTCGGACATTTTTTTGACGTAAATTCGGGGAATAAGACAGTCCCTCGACAAGACAGTTCCCCGACACAAGTTCTCGAGACAGTTCCCCGACAGATTTAGAGAGAGTTCCTTGACACTTTTAAGAAAGTTTCCCAACACTTTTGTTCGATATCAAACAACAAAATAAATCCTATCATGGATAAAAAAAAAAAAGTTTGATAGAGGAATTTATGAATAAATGATCGTTTGTGACTAATTGAAGTATTTGTACATGTGATTGGTGAGTACATTTGGTAATCATGCTAATGTCTATAAGCTTGGTTTGACGGAACAATTTGACGTCTATCGTCACAAAATATCAAACAATGTAGAAATAGACTACATTCTCCGAATATATATATAGAAATCTACAATATGTCCATGTATGTAAAATTGTCTGAGTGTACAAGATAAAAAGAAAAGGTATTTCACTCAGTAAACACCCGCCCCCTCTCCTGAATTTCTATAAAACAGGGGAATCAACGCTAAATACTCTCTTAGTCTCAATAATGAGACGCTCCGGTGATCTTTTTCATATTTGGACTTTTACTGTACACCGTACCGTCTCAAGTCCATCGTAAATTTTCAAGTAGCAAATATAGAGCGCTATACTGACCTTCTGTTTCGTCGGTTTTATCTGTATTGCAGCGAAATGCAATTCACTTTTAGTACTAAACATGACCAAAAAGATATTGTTAAAATATTCATGACACAAAAAGCTTGTAAAAGTCGTTTACAACATGTTTATCTCGGAAAAGTCACGGACGAAATTTATCGTGCGTGGCGGCCATTTTGTATCTTTTCGGGAACGTAAACAACTCGAGTAACTGATGAAATGCATGTTTTTTTCTCACGATCAGCGCTTAAATTGAAAATATTTGTATTTTCAAACGAAGGAGTATTGAATACACAAGCAATAGGTATGTTTAAATCCTAGTTTTGTGCTCTATTTGGGAAATTATAAGAGTTCAAACTTGCGCACGAAATCTGTGCGGAACTTTCAACTGATTTTGTCCGGATTGTCTCTGTACCCAGAGGCGACCAGTAAAAAAGTAACATCGTCTTTGGGGACAGTTATCTGTACTAAATTTTCAAAAAATGTTCGTAAAATTTTGATCCGTCAAAAAATGTGGCTCTGGTGAATGGGGGCTACTTGCACTATAGGGAAATGAAGAAATTCTTAAAAATTCTTCTTCTCTGAAACGGCTGGTCAGAATTTGAAATAATTTCACAGAGATGTTCCTTGAATGACCCTTTCCAAAAGGTGTTCGTGAAATTTTGATCCGTCAATAAATGGTGAATGGGGGCTACTTGCACTATAGGGAAATGAAGAAATTCTTAAAAATTCTTCTTCTCTGAAACCGCTGGTCAGATTTTGAAATAATTAAAAAAAAAAAATGTTCCTTGGGTGACCCTTTTTAAAAATTGTTTGTGAAATTTTGATCCATCAAGAAACATGGCTCTGGTGAATGGGGGCTTCTTGCACTATATGTCCCATGAAGAAATTCTTTAAAATTCTTCTTCTCTGAAATGGCAGATCAGATTTTGAAATAATTTCACAGAGATGTTTCTTGGGTGACCCTTTTCAAAAACTGTTCATGAAATTTTGATTCGTCAAGAAACATGGCTCTGGTGAAAGGGGGCTACTTGCACTATACTTCTTCTCTGAAACTGTTGGTTAGATTTTAACACAATTTCACATAAATGTTCCTTGAATGACTCTTTTCAAAAATTGTCTGCAAAATTTTGATAGGTCAAGAAACATGGCTCTGGTGAATGGGGGCTACTTGCACTGTACGGAAATTAAGAAACAGGTGACCTTTTGAAAATTCCTTGGCAAAATAATGATTTTGTGTCCAGTGTTTCAATACCTCAAAACTCAAAAAAAAAAAAAAAATGGCTATGGTCCTCTCAAAAATTCAGGTGAGCGATCCAGGGCCATCTTGGCCCCCTTGTTTTTTCATACCTCCATGAAAACAAAAAAATTCTCTTCATTGCTTACATGAAACAATGTACTTATGGAACAGATAAAAGGATTTACTGTATACATGGAGGGAAGATTTATTCTCAAAATTAATGTATGTAATCTGTTTCAGATGCAATGAATCACTGCTTGAATTGGTGTTTCAATCTGAAAGAAATATCATTTGTTAATCTTTTCAAAAGGAAAACAGAATGTCACTACTTGGCATTTAGTTGGTGGGGAAAACTTTCGAATAATTTGACTACCTTGGCTAGTAAAACATACTACAGAAGCCTGCAAGACATGTTTACACTTAAGCTACTGCTTAGGAATACAAGAGAAGTGCATGACCACCCAAATTCTTGTTATGCCAATTAACTAGTAAGTTTTACGAGCCACCACAAAACCATGCGTAGTTGGATTCTTACATAATCATTACTTTAACTCTTTACCAAACTACAAAATTTTGGACCAGTCCAAATTGAAAGCATTTGCAGAGGGTAGAAAACGTTGTGGTCAAAGGAGAAAATGCTGGTAACCAGCATTTTCTCCTTTGCTCACAATGTTTTCAAAAGTTTTCTTTTTAAGAGTGCCATCAGGAGAAAGATCCCCTCCAATGGCCAGGAAACATGTAGGAATGTGATCAATAATTTCAGACAAAGACTTGACGTCGTAATTGCCCAAAACGTACGTCATATTGAATATCTCCTATAAGATTGACGCCATGCAGGATTGACACTTTCAAAGGTACTAATACAAATTATATATCAATATAAAATTTGTTTTGTCTGCTATGCAGATACATATTCGCTTTAGTTGTGTGTAAAGTTTTGACGAAACCATAATGGTTTAGAAAGGGGACAGATATTTTGAAACACCCTGTATACTCGAACCATGCTCTGGCGAAACAGCGTTTAACAATAACTCATTACCAAACGACAAGATTTTTGGCTTGTCCAAATCGACAGCAATTGCAGGCGACAAAATAAAAGTGACTGAAATTCTGAAATTTGTTTTGCGAAGGGTAGAAAACATGGTGGGAAAAGGAGAAAATGCTTTTCCCACCACGTTTTCTAAAGGCCTCATTCCCAGGGTCGTCAAAAGTAGGAATAGGTTAAAACCTGTAAGTGATGCATTATACGATGCCAGTCCTCTCATTGTAATATCCCCACAAAGTCCAGTTTATGGTATTGAATCCTGAGGTAGATTGGTCATAGGACATGCAGAAAATTTACCTTAAAGCAAAAACTTTCGACCTATCAGCAGCGTAGGCTGACTTCAAGAGTCAATACTTTTTTCCAGATGCATTAACTCTTTACCTAACAATCCCTGGTTTTCACATTTCTGTGAAAGTACCCATTTAAAAAACCTTGTGGGAAAGGAGAAAATGCTGGTAACCAGCATTTTCTCCTTTCCCACAAAGTTTACTACCCATCCCAAAGCAAATTTCAATTTTTGAGTCACTTTAATTTTGTCGTCTGCTAATGCTTTCAGTTTGGAACAGTCTAACATTTTAAAAGTTTGTCGTTTGGTAAAGAGTTTTAAACTCTCTTTCCTCAAATTGTGGCTTTTATTTACTTCAAAAATCCATGGCAATTTGAAGATTTCGCATATTCTGACACTTGTATATTTTCACTTTGCTGGCATTTCAATAAAGTACTGGTAATAATAGTGCAATGCCATAAATGGGGTGAGTAATACTGATCACGTGATGCCGTGGTCAAGTGGAGAGAGAGAGAGGGAGAGAGAGAGTAATTAAAATCTGAATGCATTTACCTAATGTGGATGTTATTGCGGTATTTCGTCAAGTAAATTGAATGTTTTTTTTCAACTCGTAAAACAGAAATAGGGATAGCATATCTGCATATCTTGATACAAATTGCATGTAAGTTTATATCGGTACAGCGATATTGAAAGTGAAATTAATCTTTCGGATAAAGAAATCCTTTCGCTCAGTTACAGTTCAATAATGAAATCAAAGGTGGGGAGAGTGGGGGAGGGAGGAAGAGAGAAAGCTGCATTTTGGGTAAATAAGATGATCTTACCTCTAATGGGCATACAGAGTCAAAAGAATAGATCCATATAGCCTACTTATAGTCCAAATTTGTACAGTATTTAACATAATTATAATGACGCACATGGGCGGATCCAGAGGGGGGGGGACCGGGGGACCCCCCCCCCCTGGAATTTTGGCAGAGATGTGGTTATCGGATTCGTGAATGGGACTGGTTTGATATTGCACTGCATTTATGTAAAATACAGTCATAAATTTCAAAAAAAGGTTCTAAATGTGGAGACCTCCTCATGGTTAGAACTGGAAACGTAGACTTTTCTTTAAACGGCTTACATCCACTGAAATTCGGAAATCAAAGAATCATATAATAAGACGAGAGCGTTTTCAGTGGGACCCCCCCCCCCTCCCATCCCCCTTGAGAAAGATATTTGGATCCGCGCATGACGTAATGCGTAAATTTGACAGGGGATTTCCCTTGAAAAACAGAAAACCAATATGAACAATATCTGAAAATACTATACATGGAAAAACCAATAATCTGCATAAAACTATTATGGAATAAGGACGAGTGGAATCACTGTCGTAAACAAAACTGTGACCCATCACACAATAAAGGACCTTCCGTGTACTGCGAAAAGTGTCAATCCTGGTCAGACTGCGCAAATTGCGCAGGCTGGCCAGGGAGAAAAGATACACACTCGTATACGTACCCGTTTTTCAAATTTGTATAGTATTTCAAATATAAGGGTCCCTATAAACTGAGAAACGGAACCGAAACGAAACGCAACGAAACGAAACGAAACGCAACGAAACGGAACGAAACGTTACGAAACGAAACGAAACGCAACGAAACGGAACGAAACGAAACGAAATAGAACGAAACGGAATGGAACGAGAACGAAACGGAACGAAACGAAACGGAGTGCTATTTTTGGTACAAAATCAAGCAGAAGGAAAACATAATTTGTTTTTGTAAATAACCCTACTTTTGATTGCCGAAATTGTTACGAAGTAAGACTTAAAATTTTGACGGCGCACTATGATCGTAATACTTTGGTGAATTTTGACAATTTAAATGAAGACATTTTATTTGAATGTTGGTTTGAGTGAACTTAGACTATTGTTTACTTCGCTATGGCATAAATCTCCAATAAAATGTTCTTCATGTTTCTGGCCATCTCCGGGAGCCAAGGTTACGATCACCACCTGGATCTTACCTTGGCTGATTAAGCCCGATTTCGAGATTCCTGCGATGCGCCCTCTATTACACCCTTTACATCATATTTCTAAAAGCCAATGAAATATTGGTTTACAAACCGCTTACGAATACACATGAAAGCGATAAGAAGACATCCACGTGGGTTTCCATGTTTGCCTTCTATTCGAAAGGTAGTGATCTTGATCTATTTTTATCAAAGATGAAATGCTACGAGCGATTTCATCCGTTGCAGTTAGGACTGGCTGCATCCAATGAAAAAGCGTATTGGGGGAAATGTAAAAATCCCGCCAAGGGTAGAGTAGCGTAGCGAATCGTCAGCCTTGGCTGGCAAAGATGGTTTTTGGCAGCCATCAGTACTGCAAATACGTCGCAGTCTGGTTGATATTTTGTATATTGTTTCCATAAATACTGTGATTAAAAATTCATGTCCAAATACAGCAAGGTTGATTGCACTGATAACCGATTATGAATGATTGATTTTGTATGGCGTTAAACGCCGATTTCAACATGATTTCAATTACAAAGCAGCTGCCAGTGCAGGTCTATCCGTGCTTTCCTGGAATTTCTTACAAAAGTTTTCAACATAACGTTGTTTACATGCCATTTTTCTGCTTTTCTACATAACCCTCGCCGACACAACGGCCTTCGACGAAAGAGGAATGAATCTTGCTGCAATGACTATCATCAATCCTCGAAAAGAAATTGGCAGAGTAGGGAATCGAACCAGCAACTATCTGTTCTCAAGTCCTGTACAGTACTGACTGAGCTACCGAGACCTTTTGATAACACCTACTGCCGGTAATGAAACCGGTTTGGATTCTTACAAGATGCTTTAGAAAAATAATCCATTTTATATCAGACGAATTAGAATGCCGGTTTTGAGTCTTTATTTAAATTTTGTACATTTGTGCAGATATCACCTTTCTTCATGCACTGTCTGTTTTTCAATCACTTTGATTTCTATCCCAAAATAGTAGCCTCGAAGACCTTATGTCACTGAACATGGCTAATTATATTGAATGTCTTTTTTTTGCATGAAACAGACATACATAAAAAATCGTCGAGACCGGGACAGACGATTTTGATTGATTGACTGATTCTAGATTGAACGCCGCTTTCAACAATTTTTCAGTTATATCACGGCAACAGCTCACAGATTCATGTATTGTGAGTTCCACCAGTACCTGGCTAGGGTTCTGAATGATCTTGCCACAAAAAGGCCAGTGGATCCAGTGAGGATTGAGCCCAAAGCCTCCAGGTCACAAGTCCTACACTTTACTACTGAGCCACTCAGGACCCTGGAAAATGTTAGGTTTGAAATTATTTTTCTAAGAGAAATTATGTCTGCGGCATATGTACCTATTCATTTTAAGGTTTCTGGATACATCAAAAGTTTTATGCACTATTTTTCCCTTTCAGTCACTGTTTGAAACCTTCCAGTTTGCTCTGTCCTAGTTCATTTTAAATAGAAATAGAGGTTTCTTAAAAAGTACATAAAGAAATTTTAACCAACAGTAGCCCCAAAAGACGACTTTAAAATAAGTTAATACTAACTTACAGTTAACGAAATATGCAATGATACATGCTCCGGCAAAAGGGGGCTTAATATATCTCCGTGATTACTTCTCCGTGATGCACGATACCAAGTAGGTCCTAACACAATTTTAGATCCATGAAGTCTTTTTTTGTGTGTAACTTTGCACTGTAACATGAAGTACTCTGGTCCTTTGACATGCAGAAAAGTGACCAATAGGGAAAGGTTTCGGCTCACGTCACCCTGTGGGGACTGCGCAGGCTGACCTGGGTGGATACTGTTTACGGTTTACGGATTCGTTAAGCTCTCTTTTACAGAATATAGTTCACATTAAGAATTAAAACCCTGGGAAAAAAAAACATACTTGAAATATTCCAACGCTTGATTTTATTGACTGTATAGTGTCTAACACCCTATTCAACATTATTGTGTGGCGTCCGTGGTCGTAGGGTTGAGCGTCGGCCTCATAATCATCAGGTCCCGAGTTCGATACACGGGAGCGGGTGTCAGCTTTGGGATTTTTCATTAGCCCACACATTTGGCGCGAATACTGGTTTAGTTCCGAGGAAGCAGAATAGCGAGAGATAAGTACAAGTTGTAAGAACTTGTTTTTCAATCGATGTAAGATGAATATGTTTAAACTAAACATTATATCAGTTGTATCGCTGCATGGCGCAATCTGTGCAGGCTGATCTTAATTGAAAATGTTTGCTAGTTAGTCAATATTCTACCTAGTCAATATTCTACCTGTCAAAGGACCAGTGTACTACGTGATTCAGTCGGCTTTTAAACAAAGAGGGAAATTATGTATCCATAATAATATGATGACCTACTTGGTATCATGTATAACTGCGAGGCATTAAACTCCCTTTTGCCAAAAGCAAGGCTCGTATCTAATCGTAGTGTTACATTTTCAACAATATGCACAACAAAGAGGAAAGAGATGAAATTGCTTGTGTGGTAAAAACAATAAAAAACGTCAGCAGAGTCAACCGAAGCAGTCATAGAATTGAAATCGTATGAAAAGTGGTGTAAGACGCCTTACAACCCAAAGGCCAGCTAAAAATTGTTAAGCTGTGCCGAGATAGCGACGGTCACAGACCTGCCGTAACCAGGATTCAAACCGGAAATGTCGGCTACTTCGCAAAGCACTAACCACCATACGATCACAGCTCTCATTGCAGAACAGATATGACCTCAGTTTTCGATTTAAACATGAAAGAAACAAACCCCCTGTTACAAAATCATGAGTTTCACCGCCCCTAAAGGAGAATACTAGTACTTTTGAAAATGTTTTAAGAAAAGGATAAAATGTTCGTTACCAGCATTTTCTCTCTTTACTACAATGTCTTAAGATCTAACGCCCTATACAACATGAGTTGTATCGTTGCATGTATCGCTACATTGGGCCCGGCCGGATCGCTCAATGGTTAGCGCATCAGACTCGTGACCTGGACTTGGTCAGTACTGGTGTGAAAAAGCCAGGAAACACATTAGTGCGACACTGACCGCCATGATATGACCCACGCTGTTAAAAAGGCATTAAACTCTAATACAAACCAAACAAAATCGCTGCATTACACCTATCTGTGTTTTCCTGCTGTTATTTTTACTTTTGGTACTTCGAGAGTAATATTCTTCCCAAGCCACTGGCTGCTTTTAATCGCTTACTATCGGTGATCACAGGAGAGAGAGGAATGAATCCTGTCGCAATGACTATCATCAATCTTTGGAAAGAAACTTGTCGAATGGATATTTGAACTGGCGACCCATGTTTTGAAGTCCTGTACGCTACCAACTGTGCTACCCAGGCTCGCCATATTCCGGCGCCCTGTGATAATACTCTGATACCATAGTGACAGAACAAAATTAAATTTTCTCTATACGTCAAATATTTAAAATTGCACCTAATATGTTTTTTGTGCAACCTTAAAACTACACTCACTTGTAGAGGATTATCGTTTTAAGTGCTTAATCTTGACTTTGACCAGATTTTCAATGCAAAATAATCGCAAAAATTCAGCGACATAATCCTTTTTGTGCCTTAAATACACTGTGGGATAAAACAATTAGAAAAAGTACAACAGAAAAACGATAAATTGAGACAAAAAGATAAGTTTAAAAAAAAAAACGCTGCTAGATTTCATTTCGTTTCGTTCCGTTTCGTTGCGTTCACGTTATATTCCGTTTCGTTCTATTTCGTTTCGTTTCGTTCCGTTTCGTTGCGTTTCGTTCCGTTTCGTTGCGTTTCGTTTCGTTTCGTAACGTTTCGTTCCGTTTCGTAACGTTTCGTTCCGTTTCGTTGCGTTTCGTTTCGGTTCCGTTTCTTACTTTATAGGGACCCCAAATATAATGCTGGAATGCGTAAACTGAGGGGGGGAGGGGGGAGGATTCCTTGAAAAACTTTATTGACCCTCTCCCACACGGCAAATTCTGGACCAGACCAAATTGAAAGCATTTTGCAGGTGACAAATTAACAGTTGCTACAAAGATGATTTTTCTATATGACAGGGTAGAAAAGATTGTGGGAAAAGGAGAAAATGCTGGTCACCAGCATTTTCTCCTTTTCCCACAATGTTTTCAAAAGGCTTCTATTCCTGACCCGTAAAAACCAGGGATTGTTTGGGAAAGGGTTAAAACAAACCTGAACAATCTCTGAAAATACTTCACAAGGTAAAACCCATAATCTACATAAAACTGAGCCATGCTCTGCCAAAAGGGGGTTTATTGTGTCTCCGTGATAAATGATACCAGGCAAACCATCACATGATTATGGATTCATAACAGCCACTTTTTTAGTAACCGACTTGATCAACAGATAAACTGGTCCTTTGACATACAGAAAACTCACAAATATTGAAAAGTTTCGGCCAAGATCACCCTCCCACGGCTCCCATCACCCAATGTATGCCGAATGATGAAGGACGCTTCTGTAGTGGCGTTTTATTGAGTAAACGTTTATGTTAGTTTGAAATTCAACGTAACGGTTGTCGCGTAAAAAAGTAGCCCGGTTCTGTAACTAGAATTCTCAAATTAGATAGACTTGTATTTGTAGAATGCCTTCTAGCGGGAGATAATGAGAGACTTGACTGTTAGCACACACACACACACACACACACCCACACACCCCCCCCACACACCCACACACACACACACACAAAAAAAAAACCCGAACTAGGCATACGGTTTATCATTTATTATAACAGTACTCAAAATGGCACTCCATTATAAATATATAGATTCAAAATCACTCTTAAAATGACCAAGTTTAACACATTGTTTTCTATTTGTTAAATAGGATGAGATTAAGTTAAGTGATGATTCTGTAAGTCCGTAATGTTTTAGTTTTGCTATAAGTAAGTCATATTGTAGGCAGTCAAAAGCTCTTGATAAATCCATAAGAACAGCCGCCAGATAGTAATTTTTATCCAGAGCCTGTTTCCAATCTTCGACAATACGTAAGAGTGTTGTTTGGCAGCCATATCCTGATCTAAAAGCTGATAGAAAGGGATTAAAGTGTACATTGAAATAGGCTGACAATTGGGAGTTAATTGCTCTTTCAAAAATTTTTGACATGACAGATAATGTATTTGACATGAAAAATACTTTGTATTTAGTTTTACACGAGGAAAAACGGGTACCAAGTTTCTTACACGAAACAAAATAGAAAACTCACCAATACTTATTGCAATTAATTATTTTATCCATATGAAGTAGACTGTGAATGTTTTGCTTGAGTTTAACATCTACAAGGCCATAAGGTCAACTTGACATAGCTAAATGTGATTATCATTATGTGATTTTTTGTAGTCATGATCACTTTTCTGCATCTCCAATATAGGTAAATTTCTATTGTGACCTTTACTCTTTTTTTTTCATAGTTTACATATATTTGGCCAATCACAAGATGCGTAATAATTTATTTCCTCGTAGTACTTAAAAACAAGGTTAAAAGTGAGACCATCTAGCTATGCCGAATAATGTAAAGCGCGAGAAATGTCCATTAAGTGCGTGTAAATTTTACGTCTGGTTGAATGATACGCACTGTTTACAGCTAGGCATATAATATACATACAGGGGCATTTAAAGGCGTCGGATACCGCCGTACCTTTCAGAAGACGTCGGTTACTTTTGCATTACTGAAATATACGAGGGTTGTTCGGGAAGTTCGTAGAATTTTGCTCTAAAATCCATATTATTTGTAATTTATAGGTAAATATCAAGGTATAAGTACTTAAACATACCGTGACTACATTTCCAAAAGATTATTCGAAAATATCAACAATAACCGAAAATAGCGGTAACCCTAGCAACACAATATCGGGATACCGGAGCAGTCCATTTCTTAACAATGTATAACATAGTATAACAGATTTTACATTGTATCTTTTATACTTTCTATTGGCATCAAAATGGCGCGAAAACGTCAATCGTTAACACAACGTCATGACGTCATTTCCTGCAAATTTCATAACGTTTTCGGTTCCTTCAAACGAGCTACACGATTTTGAAGGAGATATCAAAAAGTCGCTGACCGGAAGAGATGACGTCTACCGGCGACGTCGAATTGCGAAGTGTTGTGAAATTTTGTGTCGCGCTGGAAAAATCACCAGAGACGCTGAACATGATCAAATCTACAGGAAAATATAAAAAATGCAGCCCAGCTACTGTATATAAGTGGCATGCGCGTTTTAGAAGCGGACGTGATTCTATTGAGGACGATCCTAGATCTGGTCGGCCGGCCGTCGTAGTGTGTTCAGTTAGGGATCGAGTGAAAGACATGGTAAATTGTGATAGGAGAATTACTGTCAGGTCGATTGCAGATGAACTCGATGTTTCGGTATCCACGGTGCATAGGATATTAACAGATGAACTGGGCATGTCTAAAGTTAGTGCGCGTTGGGTGCCCCGATTGCTCAAGGAAAGTGAAAAAGAATGCCGGGTGCGATGTTCACAGGAGTTTCATACCCGCTACGAAACAGAGGGAGACGCATTTTTAGACAGGATTATCACCACGGATGAGACCTGGCTGCATCACTTTGACCAGGAAACTAAGCGCATGTCATCGGTGTGGAAAACCCCGCGTACCCCTCCACCAAAAAAGGCTCGGGTCCAAAAAAGCGCAGGAAAACAGATGTTCGTTTACTTCATGGACCGGCACGGGATGCTATTACAGCACCGAATTCCAGAGGGCCAAACAGTCACAGCGGCATACTATTCTAAGGTAAATGATAAATAAATAAATAAATAAATCTAAATAAATAAATAAATCAATCAAATAAATAACAAAAAATGAGATATTGGTTTACGCAAACTGAACCGTGCATTTCTTTCTTTAGGTTCTGAGGCGGGATCTCGTTAACGTACATACCGGGGTGAAGACGTCGGTTACTTTTACATGGCGCATTACTGAACTCAGTCGGAGTCCAAAACTTGGCGACTTGTCCTTATTGTCTTGTACATCAATATTACACAAGGGACAACTAGGTCGCACTTGCAGCCATCTCCTCAAACAGATAGCGTGAGTGATATGTTCACAAGGTAATATTTTACCGCTCCTTAACGCACCATAACATAACGAACATACGTCGTCAAATTGTAAAATCTGGTCAGGTTTTGCGTCTAGTATCTTATCAAACCGCTAAATCAGTCGTCGGCGGCGTTGAAATTCCAGCCACTCTTTGAAGGATATTATTATGGGTATAGTAACGAATTCGCATAGATTGAATGATAGATTGAAGAAAAATGGGCCCAAAAAATACGGCGAATACAACCTGTAATAATAGAGAAGAGCCAAAAGTCCAGTTGATTAGTTTTGGAAAGGTAGTAAACAAAATATGTGGGTCCTGAGACAGTGATAATAATGAAACAAATTTTTCGTAGGTATACCCACGTTTGTCCTATTTGACCACCGTTATGGAGAAATAAAACGTGTTGCTCGGACAGATCCCACAATTGACAAACAATTCCAAACATCAGTAGTATTAGAACGAACGCCATATTTTCAGATATGTGATAAAACGGTGCTGACAGTACGCCAGCTTGTATACTGGTCACTACCATAGAAACGAAAATAGGGAACCCGGCATTCACATCGAATGCTTGCATAAAGTTTACGTTTCCGGTGACAATATACGTGCAAATAGCCAGAGCACAATTTGAAACAGTCGACATGAACGACGCAAGGCATAGCAGAATCACGATACTCCTTGTCCATTTGCCAAACAATCCTATAAGATAATGTCCAGTGATAACTTCTGCGATTCCAAGCCACAAACAGACGCAAGAAATAAAATATGCGAAAGCGAAGGCAGACTGGACGCCCAGAGAAATCCATCTGCCAGGCAATACATCTCGAAACCCATTGACATATCTTTGTAAACGTTCGTCCTGGCCCATTATGTACAAGTACTGTAGCAAACTGACTATTTGAAATAAAAACTTGTAAAAGTAAAAATAAATCGGGGACAAAATGTAAAGAAAGTAACCGAGACTGCAGGTACAGTGGAGAAGTAAATAGACCACAACAATCCACTGTACTTTTATCTCGAGTGTTTCACTTATTTGATATCTATAACAAAGGTAAAAAATATAGGAAGTCTGAATGATGGCTACAGAGATTAGAATTGTCCACCAATAATCCGTTGAATCAGCTGACATGCAGGCCTGAATATCACAGGTACCACTAGCCTCGTTTTGAATCATCCAATAGGTAAGATCAATAGTCCAAGCGATAACCACTTCCAATGTCAGAGTTGAATAGATGAGGAAAAGATTGGACTTCTCTGCCTCTTGACAGCCAAACAGCAAAAAGCCGCCTGCAATGTGAATATCAATTCAAGTAACAGAAGATATGAATGGTTTATAATCGGTAACGCGTGCTTCTATTGGAAAGCAAGATCCGTTATTACTTACATGCTGATTTCATGTTTGATGCACACTGGATCCATTCTTTAGAACTTCTTGTGTTATATTCCAGAATTTTCTGGATTCGAAAGTAATTGATTTTCTTATTGGCTAAACTATCTGATTTAGCCAGTCAAAAGATGTGTCACTAGCATATTTAGGAAATCTTGCAGAAAAACAAAAAAACAAGGAATGTTCTCAAGAATGGTTGGTAGATGTAAGTACAAACCTAGATGTTACATGACGTTTCCTACAATTTCCAGTCATTATATATACAATCCTGAAATTTGAGAAATAACTTGCATCATTCGCTGAAATCATTTCATTAAATGATCCCTGAAATATCAGACTAACTTTTAATTCAGTAACAGTTACTTTCAGTTTTAATTTTTACTGTGGGTTGCACCGTAAATCATCTTTGGGTGTAATGTGGTATCACTACATCAGAATCAACAGTTGAATGCATTACTGGCTCATTTAATTATACTCTCATTTCACTGACTCGGTCTCTAACAAGCCCACATTGAAAGGTGAAAACACTAAAGGGTTAAAACACTTTCCTTTCCATGGACAATCCAGAGTAATCCATACGCAAATACTAAAACTGCAAGTGATAAAAGAAAGCTTTTAACGCTTAACTTTTTTTCCGAGGTCAGAGCATCAAGTTCTAAACTTAAAACTTGTTTAGTTAGTTATGTTTATCAGTGACTTCTGTGATTTCTAGAAGAAAACACTGTGTGTAGATCTACTGTATTTGTTAGTTCTTAGACGTGTAGTGCTGATAAAACATAAAAAGACGCGATAGCTATATTTCACTCACATGTCTATATTAGTGCTAATAACGTACACAAAGATAAGTACTGATATACGGTATACGAGGTATGTCCGTAAAGTTCGCGGACAATGGCAATATTTAAAAAAGTAATGTACTTTCGCAAATTTTGTTGTCTCTACTACTTTTGGGTATATCTTAAGCATTCTGTGTAAAAAATACAAATATATTGAGCCAACAATAAATAGTACACAAATCATAATTTGAACGATGGGAGCGGGACCCGGGGCAACCCAAACAACACGATGAAATGGATTTTTCAAAATGTCGTCTGCAGTCCATAACTTTACGAAAAATGATCCTTTTCAAATTCTATCCTGTGATTAAGGGTGATGTCGACATCATTTCCACAACGTATATAGACGACGAAATCTAAGCTGATTAAATTTTACACAAGTTCTGAAGCACTGCGAAATGTTCTTGTCAAAAATGACATCGCGTAACAAAGGGAGATCGTAAAATTTGGAACAAATCTAGAGAAATCACCGGTAAATACCATGAAAACGTTCTCTGAAGCTACAACAATGCAGTTGTATGTCGCCCACTGGTTTACAAATAGCACAGGAGATTTTCGGACAGGCGGAATTCAACCGACGACGATAAAAGATAAGAAGGGCCAGGAATCATTAGTGTATAATTGAGGATTCAGTGAGAATGACTATTTGACAGGATTGTAGGGTCAGAGTTCGGGAATTGTGGGACCAAAAATGCGTTGTAGCGAAAGGCCGATAAGTCTAGAAGTTTTGAATGATGTTTGCTTTTCTCACAATTGCATACTGATTCCACGGTAAGCACCTGACACGTTATTAATACAATGTTTAAAAACGATGTCACAACGTCATAGCGACGTCAACTCCTGGGCCCGTATTCACCAACCATTCTTGAGAATATTCTTAGTCTTATTCTCCAAGGTTTTCAAAATTTGTAAGTAACACAACTTCTGATTGGCTAAACCGAATGGTTTAGCCAATCAGAAGTTGTGTTACTTACAAATGCAGAAAATTCTGGAGAATAAGACAAAGAACATTCTTAAGAATGGTTGGTGAATACGGGCCCTGGCCCGGGTTCTAATCGGTGTATGCAGGCTAGGACCAATGAATGAAAAAACATAAATAGTATGTATGTTTTTTCCCATGTCGGCTGAGAAAAGTTTGCTCTTTACGATGGTATAATTTTCCTGTGCTGCTAACGTGTAAATTTCCTGACTTTTTTAAGCACTGTGCACGAACTTAACGGACATACCTTGTATGTATAAAGAAAAAAATACCTAACAATCGGATCAGAAAAAGAGGCATCTCCAGGACAATATATTCTGAGTATGGAGAGAGTATAAACCACTGATGAATCAAAAACAGCAACGGAACTCGCAAAGCTACTTCCGTGGCATACTTCATGCTAGGACCCATCCCAGCTAGCTTTATGTCTGTAAAGTGTCCAAGAGTGTTGTGGAACTCAGCAAACTTGTCCCTCAGTGACATCTTTCCTGTAAATTCTGAAAGTTGAGAGTACGTTATCACCAAAAAATTCCTAGTCTTATTCAGACAGATTCCGTGAGGTTGAAAATAACACATCTTCGATTGGTTAAACCAAGAACTTTAGCCAATCAGCGCTTGCGTAACTTTCAAATTAAGAAAATTCTTGAGGGTAAAAGAAAGTACGTCCCTAAGAATAGTTGGTGAATACAGACCTAGGAGTAATACTAATAAAACATTCTTAATTCCAAAATTAGCCATATGATTGGCACAGTCATAATACTAAAGCTGTCACTGAATGTGACTCAATACCTCCACCAGCGCTTTGACAGAAACAGACAACTTTAACATCAAAGTACTGAAAGTACTGACCTACTAGCGAATTTGAAACTAGTAAGTGGCTATGGTAAATGCAAATATTTGTTGATTTATACCAGACTGAAGAAATATTGTCATATTGGTTTCTGAGTCCGTTCTAGGTCCATTGGTTCATTCTGATTATTAAATCCAATCCGGTTCAATTCAAATGCAGTTCAATCTATGGACTTTACAGCGGTTTCATAAACTGTTGGGTGAAGGCTTTTAAAACATTGTGAGAAAAGAGAACCGGTTAAGCAGGATATTGTCCTTTTCCTATTATGATTTCCCTCCCTATATCATACTTGTCGTCTGCAACACTTACTCTTCTGATCAGTCCGGGTTTTTCCTATATCGCTTATTATAGTTCTTTGTCAGCTAACGCAATCCTATAAAAACAAGAGTAGATGATTCCGTAGTTTTACAACCTCCCGATTACCACCATTTTCTCCATTTTCGACAATGTTTTTATCCTTCAAGAGACAAAAATAATTTTTTAAGTTAAACTAAATTTTTTAGCTGCGAATACTTTTCATTTGGATCAGTCTAAAATTTTGTCGTTTGACAAAGAGTTAAGAAATACTCGTATCACAAATCATAATGAACTAATACTAACCTTCTGAAGAATACCCAGTATTTATACTTACCCAGTAGTACTTTGAGGCGTTTATATATGCGTCCTGCGAAGTTATTCTTGGGTTTCCACTATGGTTTTCCGTAAATAATCCCTTTGCCGTTCGACAAAATCTTAACTAGTCCATATTGAAAACTTTTGGGTGTGGAAAGTCACAATGTGGCTCGAATAATTTTATCATTATTATTCAAATGAGAGCAAACATTGTGGGAAAAGGAGCACGCGATGGTTTCTAGCATTTTGTCACTTTTTTAAAAGATGGTTTCTAATTTCTTTGGAGATGCAGAAAATTTACAATAAGCACAAAGTTTCAACCCATGTAAGCCTAGGTGTGCTGGTGCAGTTAACTCCTTTTTCATCATATCATATTTTATTCTGTATGAAGTGAAGAAGTAAGGATAGAAGGGGTTTTGTCAGTTTTTCCTCTAGCCAAACATGAATTAGCGTTAGAAAAAGTACGTTTAAAACTGGGTAATTTTCGCAACACTGGATTACACGCGATTTGATAGATGACGTCAGGCAATAAAATTGTTTATTAATAAAATCTCCTAATTATCCCCCCGCCCGCCGAAGGCGGAGGGGTATAATTTTAGCGTTGTCCGTCCGTCCGTCCGTCCGTCTGTCCGTCTTTCCTTCCTTCTGTCCGTTCGTCCGTCCGGGAGAATATCTTTAATACCATTGGACAGAATTTCGTGAAACTTTATACGTGTATACAATAACCCATTCCGGACAGGGAGCGATTTTAAGCGGTTGAGTCCTTTTTTTTTTAAGGTCTTCAATCTTATCTTGAGAACTATACAGAGTTTTTACATCGAACTTGTCACATCCATCAATGCAGTACAACAACTTTCACCCAGATTGACCATGCAACACCACAGTTACATGGTTTTTTAATGCGGTGTCATGGAAAAAGGGGGCTTGATGTATATTTTCATTATGGTCCAGGATCTCTTGAACTACAGGACAAAATTTAACGAATGAAAACTTACTTTTATATTGTTTATTAAGAGCCACAGACAATAGTAACTTATTTCTATTTCATGAAAAGTTACATTATAAAAAAAGGCGGCTAAATGTATAATTTCATCATGGACCAATGACCATCTGTTTGTCTTTTTTTTCCAGACAGATATCTTCTAAATCCTAGACAGAATTAATGGTTCAAATTCATACAGGCGTTCCTTGTGATGTTGTCTGGTATTGTTTTTTGCATATTTGATACGAGACAACATTGTGTCACAGAAAAAGGGGGATTCATGTATATTTCCATTATGGATCAATACATATATCTCTTTGAGTCAAAATCATTGACTAAAATTTATGAAACTTCATACGTTTGTTCCTTCTGATAGTCTGCCAATAACATTATTTCATCTCTTTCACTAAAGGATAAAATGTAATTAAACTTCATCTTTAGTAAGCCAGAAACATTTTTTTTAAAATTTTATTTCATGAAATGTCATGAAATATGGGGATAAATGTATAATTTCATTATTGACCAATACCAGTCATTTCGCCCATCCGTCCGCCTGGACAGATATCCGTTCTAAAGTCCTTGACGAACATTTATTAAACTTCATGCACATTTTCCTTAGAATAGTCAGTTGATACATTTTTTTTACGTTTAATGATATGTCATGGAAAAGAGGGGCTTGATGTATGTTTTCATTATTTTTTTTCATTTAATGAAATGCCATGTTATTGTAAAAGGGGACTTCATCATGTGTAATCTCATTATGGACTGCTTATATATTTCTTATTTAACCCTTTCCCAAACGATAAATTTTAGACTCTTCCAAACTCAAAGAGTTTGCAGACGACAATTTCAAATTTGATAAAAATGGCATAAAGTTCTCTAAATGGGTAGAAAACACTGTGGGAAAAGGAGAAATTGCTCGTTACGAGCAATTTCTCCCTTTCCCACGGTGTTTTCAAAAGACTCGTACTGCAGACACGTAAAAACAAGGGCTTGTTTAGGAGAGGGTTAATGAAATGCTGTGCCATGTAAAAAATGGGCTCAATGTGAAGTCTTATCATGGACCATTCACAAAAAGGCCACATGAACATGCAACACACAATACCTTTAATAATTATGTTTGTATAAAAAAAGGTCATTTTTCAGCGGGGGATATTATTTTAATCCTTTACCAAACAATCCCTGGTTTTTACGACCCTGAGATGGAGGCCTTTTGAAAACATTGTGGGAAAAGGAGAAAATGCTGGTAACCAGCAATTTCTTTTCCCACGATGGGAAACATATTTCAATTGAGTTAAGTTTATTTTGTCGTCTGTAAGTGCTTCCAATTTGGACCAGTCTAAAATTTTGTCGTTTGGTAAAGAGTTAACAAAATTGCTTGTTTTTGTGCCAATCTGTAAAACCAATTATTATATACCTTTAAATTATCTGCTCAAATACATGCGTCGAAAGCAAATTAAATAACATGGGAGAGAAAAAAAACACAAATAAAAGATCCGTATCTAAACAGTGTCAAATACGATCTCAAATATTGTCAGTTTACTTCAAAAACCTCGTAACTACAGCATCAAACAGGCTGTTTTTACGAGCTTTTAAAGTAAACCGACGATATGGAGTCGTATTTCTGCCACGAGATACGAGATCATGATTATTTCAGAAAACTATCCCGATAAATTAAAGTTTCCTCGAAAATTTTATCGAAGGAGTAAACAGTTTCCTGAATTAAAAAAAAACACGAAAACTTAATATTTTAACGCAAAATTTCTCAGTCGTGCACCAAGCTGAATTTCGAGATAAAGTTATCGTGATCACGAACAGGGGGGAAGCAAAGGAGGGGGGGGGGGGGGGAGCGACCCCCCCCCCCCCCCAATAATTTGATCACCAATAAAATGACTGTTATCTGATAGACACCAAACAATTTCTGACGTCACATTTCATTACGTGTGATTTTTCTGCTTTATTTTTTCTCCAAATCTCATAATTCACCATAATGTAAAACAAATTTCCTTCTATTTTGGTCCCTAGTATAAGTAGATGGAGTATTTCTCACTGCATAACCAAATAAAATATATGTCAAATCGGGACGACAAGCCGATTCTGAAATTTTTGCTCCCCCCCCCCCCCCCCAGAATTTCAAAAAATGTTTCCCACGTGCCTGGTGATAGTATTACCAGTTTCTATATCTATAAATAGAAAATTTATTACGTTGATGAACTCGTTAGTTTTTGACTTCACAAGACTGCAGTGAGTAAAACGTCGGATAATTAACAACTGTAGCTTATTTGCTAACTTTTCACGAAACTCCGATATGAACAGAGGACTTAGACGACTCGAAATACCTCATAGGAACAACTTTAAAATTATTCAGCGAAAAGGAGAACTCATAAGGTAGTAAACGAACATGTTCCGAAACCGTATCTGATAATGGATACAGTGAATGTCATTTACGGGCAAAAAAAGCCATGATAACCGAATTACAGATTATTTTTATCGTTTTTTTTTTAAATCTACATAATACATGTATTTCCAGAAAACTTTGTTTTATCACGATACTTCCCTTAAATTATTTCTATAACTACCTCTTATCTGTGGTGGAATATTTCTGCGAAACGGTGTTTAAAATCTTTAATGTAGACCCGTAACACTTCTAGAGAAGGACTGAATGACATTTCTTGATAGTTGAATAATATGGATTTATACAGATGTTAGCTTCCAGAGAAGGGAGGTAATTATTATCCACATTTGTAATAAGAATAAAGTAGTTTTAGATTTATAAACGATAATTCTTAGAAGGGAAAATGACAAAGGGGCTTAGTAAAAGTAGTACAATAATATTCATTTTTAATCACAGCAAATTTTGTAGGATAATATTATAGTGGAAATAGCTGTTGTCCACTACCATAACCCATTACCACACAATCCCTACTTTTGACGCCCCTAAAAAAAAAGAAGCCTTTTGAAAACATTGTGGGAAAAGGAGAAAATGCTGGTAACCAGCATTTTCTCCATTTCCCTCAATGTTTTCTAGCCTTCACAAAACAAATTTCAAATTTTCAGTCGCTTTTATTTGTTGTCTGCAAAAGCTTTTGATTTGGACAAGCGTAATATATTGTCGTTTGGTAATGAGTTAAGTGATGCATTATACGATGCCAGGCGTTGGCACTTTGTAGTGGATCCACAAAGCCCATTTGGTCCTTGGACAAGCAGAAAATTTGGGAAAAGCAAAAAGTTTCGACCTATGTGAGCGTGGGCGGACAGGACAGACTGACCTGAGTCGATACTTTTCCTCCTTTTTACAGAGCATATTTTATATATTTCAATAATTTGCTATCCTATGACATCATTTGGCAATCCTGTTTACTTCTATAGAAATATTCCTCTGGCGTTTCAATGAACTATTGGCAATAGTTGTGCAATGTCATAAATGGAGTGATTTATACGGATCATGTGAGACCGTGGTTATAACGAAGACAAAACAAAGATTATAAACTAGGTGTATAATTTACCTTTTGTGGGTATTATCAAGGTATTATCAGGGTAATTCGTCGACTGAGAATTTAATATTAAACATGTATACAACGGAAGTGTTGTAGACAGCAACTCTTGATACACATGCATATACTCATAAATATCAATCCAGCGATATTGATAGCGAAAAAGTATAATAAATCTTTCGGATAAAGAATTCGTTTAATTTAGTAACGCAATCCAATAATGAAATGATGGGGGTGGGGGAGGGGAGAGGGGGGAGGAAAAGCTGAATTATCTTTGGGTATAGTAAGGTGTTCTTATCTCTAGTGCGATAAAAGAGTTAAAAGAATAGATACATATTCGTATACGTACTCGTATTTCAAATTTGTATGGTATTTTAAATATAATGCTGGAATGCGTAAATTGACCGGGGGGGGGGGGGGGAATCCCTTGAAAAACTTAAAACAAACCTGAACAATCTCTGAAAATACTTCACAAGGTAAAACCTATATTCTACATAAAACTGAGCCTTTTTCGCCCCAAAGGGTCTTATTGTGTCTCCGTGATAAAAGATACCAGGCAAACCATAACATAATTATGGGTCCACATCAGCGACTTTTTTTAGTAACCGACTTGATCAACAGATAGACTGGTCCTTTGACATACAGAAAAATCACAAATATGGAAAAGTTTCGGCCCAAATCACCCTCCCACGTCTCCCATCACCCAATGTATGCCGAATGAATAGTGGCGTTTTATTGAGTTTAAACGTTTATATTAGTTTGAAATTCAACGTAACGATTGTCGCGTAAAAAAGTAGCCCGGTTCTGTAACTAGAATGCTCAAATTAGATAGACTTGTATTTGTAGAATGCCTTCTAACGGCAGATAATGAGAAACTTGACCGTTAGCACGTACACCCATAAAAAAAGAACAAGGCATATGGTTTATCATTTATTATAACAGTACTCAAGATGGTATCAAGTAACAAAGTGCAAATAAAAAAAAAGCTACACTAGTAACACCTTTAGCGAATAAGTGTATACCAAAATGACACTACACGTCCTTCTTTGTGTAAGTTCTTCGGTATTCAAATAATTGTACATACAAATGTAAATTATGTAATTGTTCATGGGCCAGAGGGCTAAATACCGGTACTTGAATGAGGATCTTTCTATTGGAAATCAAATAAAATGTTTGAATATTAATATGCTTTTTAAAAATAGATATATGATGTCTTAACGATGCCAGATTCCGTCAAAAATGTAAATTACGTAATTGTTTATGGGCCAGAGACTTATGTACTTGAATGAGGATCTTTGTATTGACATCCGAATGAAATGTTTGAATATCAATATGCTTTTTAAAGTAAATACATGGTGTCTTAACGATGCCAGATTCCGTCAAAAATGTAAATTACGTAATTGTTCATGGGCCAGAGACCTATATACTTGAATGAGGATCTTTGTATTGACATCCAAATGAAATGTTTGAATATTAATATGCTTTTTAAAGTAAATACATGGGGTCTTAACGATGCCAGATTCCGTATATAATGTAAATTACATAATTGTTCATGGTCCAGAGACCTACATACTTGAATGAAGATCTTTGTATTGACATCCAAATGAAATGAAATAAATATTAATATACTTTTTTAAAATGTTGTGTCATAACGATGCTAGATTCCGTTAAATAATGTCGCCCCAAACTATTTAACGATATCATGTAAGAAAAAAATAAACGTTTTGAAAACATTGTTGCAAAGGGAATGAAAATACTGGTCACACATTTTCTGACAATATTTTCTGTCCTTTTAGGGATAATAACCTTATTTAACCCTATTTTTTTTTATTTGTCCTCTACCGCTGCTGGCAACACTTTCAGACTTTGCCGAGTAGTCAAATCTTAATTAACACTTTATCAAATAACAGAATTTTAGACTTGTCCAAATTAGAAGCACCTTGCACACGACAAAATTAATGTGACTCAAAAATTAAAACTTGAGTAAAAAAGAGTAGAAAAACATTGTGGGAAAAGAAGAAAATGCTGGTTACCAGTATTTTTCTCCTTTTCCCACAATGTTTTCAGAAGTTTTTTTCCCCTGGGTCGTAAAATCCAGGGATTATTTAGTAAAGGGTTAAATCAGCAGGATTCGGGTTATGTATATGATTACATATATCAGCCACACAAGCCACAAATAAAGATTCATATTTTTTTTTGTAAGTACTCTTGTTTGGGGTTATACCTCGTATAATTCAACATTATTTCAATTATATCGCAGCGACAAGAGCACCAATGTATGCCAACTATCCTGGAATTCCTTTTACCAGTACTTCGCATAATTAATTTTCCCGAGTCTTTCGCTGCTTGCCTGCAGGACCTTCACCAAATTTATATACATTTTCTCCTTATCAGCGTTTTGATTTGGTGTTTGATCTGTGTACAGCATGGTTAACTGAACGACCCGACACTTTTTATGGACGTATATTTCATTTATTAAGGAGGGAGCATAGATACCGCTCGATTATTGGAGAGATACATAATATGGTGAGTTCTTCTTTAACCCATTACCACACAATCCCTACTTTTGACGACACTGAGAAAGAAACCTTTAGAAAACATTGCGGGAAAGAAAAGGAGAAAATGCTGTTTTCTACCCTCACAAAACAAATTTTAAATTTCCAATCACTTTTATTTTGTCGTCTGCAAATGCTTTCGATTTGGACAAACCGAAAATTTTGTCGTTTGGTAATGACTTAACCATCTCCTTCTTTATGTAAACTGTTTTAAAGGTGGCTCTTCAGAATTTGGGACGAAAATTTTACAAGAATACAAAAAAATCATACCTATACTCCAAGAGCCTTATAATTGTCATTTATAAAACCCCAGTAGTCGAAAACCATCCGACAACAAGAGAAATTAGAGATTTACTACAGCCCACGTCGACACCGGCGGGAAACACGGTCTATTCTTACATGGGCAACTCGCTCATTTACACACCAGAAATATACAGACGAAGCTTCAAACATAGTGTCCGAAAAAGATATTATGGGAAATAATTACATATTTGTTATGTTATGGAATTTCAGCGTTTTTGGTAGCGTGCCAGTCACTTAAAATTCCCACAATGCCTTTTCTTTTATTTTTGCGGGAAATCTAAAAATAGCTTAAGAGACTACGTAGCCTTTAAAGGGAATACCATGAAAAAATATTTTTTTTTTGTAATTTTATGATCCTTAATTATTGATGATTTTCATTGTTTTTTCCTATAAATTTCAGTGATATAAATATTTTTCAATTTGGTGGGATGTGAAAATTCTAGATACACACCTTTAAAACGGAAGTAGGGCTACAAATCGCGGTTGATAGCCTAGGACAAGTGGAATCCAGGAAATATATAAATATGGGAGCTGTCACCGTGATATGACTGAAGTAATGTTGAGAGCGGCGTAATGCACCAATCTTACAGACAAAACGGTTGACAGCAGAAGAAAAAGAAAACAATATCGTAAGTTCATACGGGTTTAAAGACCATCTCTTGTTAACAAAGAACGTTGAAACCTGGTTGACAGCCTAGCTCTGGTGACATCCAGAAATGCATGAATATGCTAGCTGATGCCGTGATATGACTGAAATGATGCTAAAAACGACGTAAAACACCATTCAAACAAACAAAGCGGCTGACAGTAGAAAAAAGAAAACAATATGATGAGTTCATATGGGTTTAACCATCTCTTATTGAAAACGCAAGTAGAAATCACGGTTGACAGTAAAAGAATTAGAAAACAATCAGACATGATAATACATTGAAAACGAATGGTAATAGTGTCAAGATTAATTCTACTCTCTGATAAGCATCATCTTCTCCTTTTCCCATACTGTTTTTATGACATGTTTCATCATTTAAATCCTATCTGATTAGTCATCTGCAATTGTTTTCAATTTCGTTAAGTCTAGGGGTGATGAGTACTCCCATCCTCGTTAGATAACATCGATTCTCATTCACTGAAAATACACATCCTTGTACCATGTAATTTCATTTCAGATCACATGTTTTTACTATAATAGGCATTGAGACTTGCCAACAAAAGTGTCGATTTTTGCAGACAATATTTACAGATGACAATTTAACCTTTTACCCCATTAGACATGTCTATGGAATCTCTAATTGACTCTAGATAACAGCAAGGATGAAGCCGTTTCTTATGTATATATGACACCTTTTGATAGTACAGAAAACATTGTGGCAAAAGGTGAAATTGCTCGTGACGAGCAATTTCAACTTTTGCCACAATGTTTTCCAAAGGCTCCTACAAGGAATGGGTAGAAATGAGTATCTATGGAGTAAAGGGTTAAATGTGGCTGAAATGACGGATTATTTTTTCTTCAAAGAAATAGAATATTCTGATCGAAAAGGATGAAAACACTGGTTTTAAGGATTTTCTTTTTTTTCTTCGATACTTTCAGCATGTCTCCTTCTCAGGGTCGTAAAATATAATCCTACTTGCCCAGGAACATGTAAAGCTGAATTTCTTGCTGAAAATGGAATACTTTGAAAAAATTTGAGACGCTACGGTGATTTTTTTTTTCATATTTGAACATTTAATTTGCACCGTACCGTCTCAATTCCATCGTGAATTTCCCAGTAGCATAGATAACGTGCTATACTGCCTTTCTGTGTCGTCTGTTTAATCTGTAATGCAGTGAAATGCAATTAATTTTAAGTAACTAACATAACCAAAGACAAATTATGAAACCTTTCATTACCTAGAAGAAGCTTGTAGAAGTCGTTTATAACATGTAAATCTCGGAAAAAAGCACTGACGAAATTTATCGTGCGTGGCGGCCATCTGAGTGTTTTCGGGAATGTGAAGAACTCAAGTAATAGATGAGATACACAGTTTTCTCTTATGTTCAGCATTTAAATTGAAAATATTTGTATTTCAAACGAAAGATTATAAAAATACGCAAGCAACAGGTATGTTTAAATCCTAGTTTTGTGCTCCATTTGCGAAATTATGAGAGTTCAAACTTGCGCACAAAATCTGTGCGGAACTTTCAACTGGTTTTGTCTTGATCGTCTCTGTACTCCGATGCGAACACTCAAATGTAACATGGCCTTTGTGGACAGTTATCTGTACTAATGCACACTTGTGATAGGTAGAAATAGTGAGCCACTCGTGAAAATATCACCGATTATGTTCATGCAGTGAAATGAATTTACATCTTTCACTAAAAAATCTATTTTGTTTCTAGCCCCTTTTTCCTTAAATCTAAATCCAGTTGTTGTTTTTTTCCGGTAAATTCCCCTCCTGCACACTAGAACGCATTATAATACAAGAAATATCTTTACGAAAGATAGACGGCGTATGAGACACTGGGATACGAATATTCAAGTTCGTTTGTAGTATTATATGAAGAGAAGTGATTAAACCCGTTCCGAGAGCAGCCTGTTTTAACTCTTTACCATTCGGTAAAATTTTAGACTGGTCCACATTGAAAGCATTTGCAGACGACAAAATAAAGGTGACTGAAAAATTGAAATTTGTTCAGGGAAGGGTAGAAAACACTGTGGGAAAAGGAGAAAATGCTGGTTACCAGCATTTTCTCCTTTTCCCACAGTGTTTTCAAAAGGCGTCTTTCTCAGGGGCGTCAAAAGTAGGGATTGTGTGGTAATGGGTTAAATTATTTTGCTTATGGTTGAAAGCAGAATTTAAAGAATGAGGAAGCTTTCGTAATGACGGTATTGAATATTACGTTAATTCTCGTGTTTAACGTGAACTGAGTGTCGATATTATGCAATGTTTCGGAATGTATCGCTTGTTTTATTTTTCATTAATGAATCATGTTTAAATAAAGGAATTTTTAGACCATACGATAAAATCTTTAAAAAGAAAAAGTAGATTTGAATATTTTTGCACAAAACTGAAGCACCTTTCAAACATCATCGATTTGTCGTAATCAGAAGGCGAGGTTTTATCACCCAAGTCAATGATTGACCTCACCCACCTAGTCTTACTAGAGGTAACTTAGTAGAAACCCAGTTTCTTCGCTAGCAACGCAATAAAACCGATTGTTCCCCTAGGTAGGCATAGTTATTCACGTTTCGAATGGAATCACCAAATTCAAGACATGACATCTTTTTACATTGTGACATGAAGCGAAATAAGTTGTTTCGCAACTCGTTTTCGTTTATGTCAATCATATAGCAGTAGCCCGCAATCGCTTTTTGTATTCAGTTTTACACGAGGCCTGAAAAATGGGTACCGAATTTCTTACACGAAACAAAATAGAAAACTCACCATAACTTATTGCAATTATTTTATCCATATGAAGTAGATTGTGCATGTTTTGCTGGAGTTTAACATCTAATGGCCATAAAATCAACTTGACATGGCTAAATGTGATTATCATTATGTGATTTTTGAAAGTCATGATCACTTTTGTCCAATGTAGGTATATTTCAATTTTGACCCTTACTTTTTTTGCATAGTTTACATATATTTGGCCAATCACAAGATGAGTAACAATTCATTTTCTCCTAGTACTTAAACAAGGTCAAAAGTGAGACCATCTAGCTATGCCGAATAATGTAAAGCGCCAGAAATGTGTATTAATTGCGCGTAAATTTTACGTCTGGTTGAATGACACGCACTGTTTCCAAAGTAACTATCAGCTAGGCATATAATATACATACCGGGGCATTTAAAGGCGTCGGATACCGCAATAGATACCTTTTAGAAGACTTCGCTTACTTTTACATGGTGCATTAATAAACTCAATCGGAGTCCAAAACTTGGCAACTTGTCCTAATTTTCTTGTACATCAATATTACACAAAGGGCAACTAGGTCGCACTTGCAGCCATCTCCTCAAACAGATAGCGTGAGTGATATGTTCACAAGGTAATATTTTACCGCTCTCTATCGCACCATAACATATCGAGCATACGTCGTCATATTGTGAAATCTGGTCAGGTGTTGCGTCTAGTATCTTATCAAACCGCTGAATCAGTCGTCGGCGGCGTTGAAATTCTAGCCATTCTTTAAATGATATTATTATGGTTATAGTAACGAATTCGCATAGATTGATCGATAGATTTAAGAAAAATGGGCCCTCAAAATACGGCGAGTACAACCTGTAGTAATAGAGAAGAGCCAAAGACACAATACTAGCAACGCTTTTTGTTACCCTTGTGTAGTAAATAGCATTCGCTAGTAAATCATTCTGAACAGCGACCCGCCATGACACCGCAATAAGACTAAATTCTACAACGGATAGAATGACACTTGATACAAGTCTAATGACGCCTGTTACGTTTAAAAGAGGCCAAAAGTCCAGTTGATGGGTATTGGAAAGGTAGTAAACAAAATATGTTGGTCCTGAGACAATGATGATCATGAAACAAATTATTCGTACGTATACCAACTTTTGTCCTTCTTGACCACCGTTAAGAAGAAATAAAAAGTGTTGCGCTGACAGATCCCATAGTTGACAGACAATTCCAAACATCAGCAGTAAAAGAACAAAGGCCATATTTTCAGATCTGTTATATAACGGTCCTGACAGTACGCCAGCTTGTATACTGGTCACTACCATAGAAATGAAAACAGGGTACCCAGCATTCACATCGAATACTTGCATAAAGTTTACGTTTCCGGTGACGATATACCTGCAAATGGCCTGAGCACAATTTGAAACAGTCGACATGAACGACGCAAGGCTTAGCAGAATCACGATACTCGTTGTCCATTTGCCAAACAATTCTATAAGATAATGTCCGGTCATAACTTCTGCGATTCCAAGCCACATGGCATCCAAACAGACGCAAGAAATAAAATAGACGAAAGCGAAGGCAGACTGGACGTCCCGAGAAATCCATCTACCAGGCAATACATCACGAAACCCATTAATATATCTTTGTAAACGTTCGTCCTGGCCAATTATGTACAAGTACTGTAGCGAACTGACAATTTGAAATAAAAATTTGTAAAAGTAAAAATAAATCGGGGACAAAATATAAAGAAAGTAACCGAGACTGCAAGTACAATGGAGAAGTAAATAGACTACGACTACCCACTGCACTTTTATCTCTAGCTTTTCACTTATTTGATATCTATAACAAAGGTAAAAAATATAGCAAGTCTGAATGATGGCTACAGAGATTAGAATTGTCCACCAATAATCCGTTGAATCAGCTGACATGCAGGCTTGAATATCACAGGTACCACTAGCCTCGCTTCGAATCATCCAGTAGGTAAGATCAATCGTCCAAGCGATAACCACTTCTAATGTCAGAGTTGAATACACGAGGAAAAGATTGGACTTCACTGCCTCTTGGCAGCCAAACAGCAAAAAGCCGCCTGCAATGTAAGTACGATTTGTTCAAGTAACAGAAGATATTTCTGGTTTATAAACGGTAAACGGGTACTTTTCCTGGAAAACAAGATCCGCTCAACTAATTACTTACATGCTGATTTCATGTTTGATGTACGCTGGATCCATTCTTTAGAACTTCTTGTGTTATATTCCAGAATTTTCTGGATTCGAAAGTAATTGACTTTCCTATTGGCTAAACCATTTAATTTAGCAAGTCAGAAGATGTGTTACTAGAATATTTAGGAAATCTTGCAGAAAAAAAAACAAGGAATGTTCTCAAGAATGGTTGGTGCATGTAAGTACAAACCTGGATGTTACATGAAGTTTCCCACAATTTCCAGTCATTATATATATACAATTCTGAAATTTGAGAAATAACTTGCACCATTCGCTGAAAACATTTCATTAAATAATCCCTGAAATATCAGACTAACTTTTAATTCAGTAATACCGGTAGTTACTTTCTGTTTTAATTTTTACAGTGGGTTGAACCGTAAATCATCTTTGGGTCTAATGTGGTATCACTACATCAGAATCAACAGTTGAATGCGTTACTGCCTCATCTAATTATACTCATTTCACTGACGCAGTCTCTAACAAGCCTACATTCAAATTTCTTAGTCTTATTTGAAAACACTTTCCTTTCCATGGACAATCCAGAGTAATCCATACGCAAATACCAAAACTTCTAGTGATAAAAGAAATCTTTCAACGCTTAACTTTTTTCGAGGTCAAAGCATCGTTTAGTAATGTTTATCAGTGACTTGTGTAATTTCTAAAAGAAAACACTGTGTGTAGATCTGTCGAAAAATGATCCTTTTCAAATTCTATCCTGTGATTAAGGATGATGTCGACATCATTTCCACTAAATATAGACGACGAAATCGAAGCTGATTAAATTTTGCACAAGTTCTGAAGCACTGCGAAGATGTTTTTGTCAAAAATTATATCGCGTAACAACGGAAGATCGTATAATTTGGTGCAAATCTAGTGAAATCACCGGTAAATACCATGAAAACGCTGTCTGAAGCTACAAGAATGTCAGTTGTATGTCGCCCACTGGTTTAAAAATGGCACAAGAGATTTTCGGACTGGCGAAATTCAACCGGGCGACGATAAAATAGAAGAAGGGCCAGAATCATTAGCGTATCATGGAGGATTCAGTGAGAATGACTTTTGGAAAGGATTGTAGGGTCAGAAATGCTTTGTAGCGACAGGCCGATAAGTTTTGAATGATGTTTGCTTTTCTCACAATTGCATATTGATTCCACGATAAGCACCTGACACGTTATTAATACAATGTTTAAAAAGATATCGCAACGTCATGGCGACGTCAACTCCTGGCCCGGGTCCTTATCGTTATATGCAGGCTAGGACCAATGAATAAAAAACTATCTATAGTATGTAGGCATGTTTGTTTCCGTGTCAGCTGAGAAAAGTTTACTCTTTATGATAATAAAAGTTTTCTGCGCCGCTAAAGTGTGAATTGCAATGTCCACGAACTCTACGGGCATACCTTGTACGTGTAAATAACCATTACCTAACAATCGGATCAGAAAAAGGGGGATCTCCAAGATAGTATATTCTGAGTATGGAGAGAGTATAAACCACTGATGAATCAAAAACAGCAACGGAACTCGCAAAGCTACTTCCGTGGCATACTTCATGCTAGGACCCATCCCAGCTAGCTTTATGTCTATAAAGTGTCCAAGAGTGTTGTGAAACTCAGCAAACTTGTCCCTCAGTGACATCTTTCCTGTAGATTCTGAAAGTTGAGAGTATGATATCACCAAAAAATTCTTAGTCTTATTCAGACAGATTCCTTGATGTTGAAAATAACACAACTTCGATTGGTTAAGCCAATAGTTTTAGCCAATCAGAACTTGTGTTATTTTCAAATTAAGCAAATTTTTTAGGGTAAAAGAAAGTACGTCCCTAAGAATAGTTGGCGAATACAGACCTAGGAGTAATACTTCTCTAGAGACAGACTAATCTTGTGTCACACGGACAACCCTTGGCCTGCTCACTCCCCAGATCTGTCTCCTTCAGATTTCTTCCTCTATGGGTACTTAAAGGAAGGGGTTTACCACAACAATCTGCATACAATAGATGTACTAAAGGAAAACAATTGTCATGAAATCAGGAGAAATCTACTTGAGATGTTGGACAGAGTTATCAACAATTTTAATGTCTGTGTCGCAACCTTAATTCAGAGACGAGGTGCTTGGATTGAACATGCAATTAATTATTGAACTACAGTCAGAAATGGTGTTGTGAGGAAGGAAAAACAGTGCCATACAAAACTTTCATGCTTGTGCGAGATATTTCAGGTAGAAAAAAATGATGTGGAAACCGTGCAATAGAAATTACAGACCTGCAAAACTGTTTACATTTTATTGGACCACCCTGTACTTAAATTGTCCAAGGCTGATCTCTTTTTTGAGAAGTCAAGCCTTGAGGCTAACAGACCTATACATACTTATATTTAACAATGACATACCTTTTGTGATAGACTGTGACTATAACAAGACGTAAAAAACCTACAGCTAATTAGTTTTCTTAAACTTTTAACTGAACTTTTGAAAAACTATTCAAACTAAATTTTACATCTACCACAGTCCTAAATGACCAATTTTCATTGTTACAAAGAAATCGTCACGGAAAATCACGAAAACACATGACAAAATGAAAGTCAAATCGGCCTCGTCCGATCAAAGACCCTTCAAACAATTTTATTAAGCCTTGGTAATGGCTTTAAACAGCTGACCTGCAATACAAAACTGCAGACTATAGAAAACAAAGCACGAACTGAAATCTCTATTCAGCAAAGTAGATGATCTTTATGAAAATAAATAAATATATAAGGTGATCTACTGTTGTTACAAAGAAAGGGAGATTACTTGTCTTGCAGCTAACAAGACTAAGTGTAAAGACAAATGAGTAGGACACTCATACAAAGCTTGCATGGAAGAAACTTTTTTCTCCTTCTGTCAATGAAGGAGTGGATTATGATAATGAATTACATTCTCAAGATTCCAATAAAACATTCATGTAAAGGTGTTTTCTATTCACTCCATCTCGAGTATCTAGAAAAGAAAGTATTTAATTGCTTTACTTTACCAATCCAGTTTCCCTCCAGATAGGGGTAAAGTTTGCATTGTTACTAAATAGTACTAGATGAATTTGTCCGATTGTTATTGGTTTAATGAGTTCACAAAAGAACAGGGTTTTACGAGGACTTTGGAATGAATCATACGCTGAAGCGAATTACTCAATTTTAGATGGAACACTGATCTAATGGCGGAAAAATATGTTTGTCATGTTTTGAGATATCTGAACCTTCCACAATTTTCATAACATTCCCTGTAATTCAGACATGGAATTTCAAAAATCCTGAAACTAACCTTTTATATAAGAACTGACAATGAAAAACTATCTTGCATCATTCTTATTTTTACTACACGAATAACTCAACCAAAATTTCTTTTAAACTAAATGGATTTCTCTTTTATTTGTTTAAGCGAAATTTTCAATATATTCTATGTTTCTTTTACTACTTTCAGGTTAGATATACTTGTGTGTGCTAAGAACGAGATTATGACGACCACGAAAGACAAGAGAAAGAACCTGCTGCTGATGATGATGATAATGATAAGATGAAAAAGAAAGAAAGAAACATGGTCTAAAGCATGGCAGCATAGTGGTATTTCATCTTGTCTGCAAGGCTATAATTTAATAACAAATCACGCGATTTATACATTCTTCAGAAAATATAAATCTATTTGTTATATAACCATAAACGTTATCTGTAAAGTTGTCGTCAAATAAACGTGTTCTGTTCTATTCCGATCAAATCTCTACACATTCGGCAAAGCTCGGGTGATCCCTTGATTAAGTCCCGCGGCTGTCAATCGTCACAATTCTGCCGGTTCCGCACCTACATCTAACCTTTTCTGTAACAAGGAGGTTTTCATTTTGAATTACTGTCAGTCACATGATCTTGGACAAGGCGGCACCCTGTACATAAATCGATTATGCAGGGGAACAACAGCCAGGGTTAAGCAAAAAGCTGAAAAATGCTAACGTATTTTATAGCAAGAGTTAGAAAAAAAAAATGTACAAACTGTTTGTGATAGTAAATGTACGAGATTGAGAAAGATCCCCACTGAAAATCGTGACTATCGTTTGCCTTCTTAGAGGAGTATTACGATTTTAAGAACGGTAAGCCGATGTACCTCCGGCAAAGAAATAATTGTGTGTAGGTGTCGTTGTCTGCGCAGGTCATATTCTTCGAAGAATCGACCTGTCTTATATGACGCATTACTCTCCCCAATATTGGGGGGATTGTAGTAATACGCGCTTTAAAGTAGCAATGGAGAAAATGACTTTTATCAATATTCTAGAAGAAATCAAGCCTGTTTTAGCTCCAGATATAACTAAACTGCTGATCATAGCTCTAGTCTGAAATTCAAAGTAACGGTTGTCGCGTAGAAAAATAGTCCGGTTCTTTACCCAGGATGCCCAAATTAGATAGATGTGGTTTTGTAGAAAGCCATCTGGCGGGAGATAATGGTGTAGGTGCATATTAGCGGTGTGCTACAACCGAGGAACATGATAAACGGATCATGACGCTTGCCGAAGTCCTCGGCTATATCAAGTAGCTTTATAAGCATCGATTTACAGGGCGCCACCATGTTTAAGATCATGTGACTAGAAGTATTTCAAACTGGAAATATTCTTGATACGGACGAGATTTGATGTAGGCACGGAAATATCCAAGTTGTGACGGGTGAACCCTACATCTACATTTGAATGCGAAGTAAAACATTTGGAACTGTACACTGAATAAGGCGCAGATTACACCTCCATCATTAATTTTACCCTACCATAGCCCGTTGTCTGCGCATGTCATATTCTTCGAACATTCGACTGTCTTATATGACGCATCACTAGTCCCGAAAGCGGGCTGACTGTAATATCACAGTATATAAACGAACTGTACCCGAACCGGATATTGCAAGTAAATTTCAGTGATGTCTACTTTGCATTAGAGACAGCCGAGATAAAAATTGTTGCGTCTTTCATACTGCTGAATGTAAAGTATGTGAATCTTTATGTATAGTTTATGCCACACCTGTATTGTTAATACATGAACTGCTACATAATCATTCTTAGCTTTAAACATTGAAATTCTCAATACTCACCGCAGGCTACAGCGTCATTTGCAGTAGACCCGATCTTAAATCAGCTTTTATCATGTTAAGGCTGGCTGAAACACGTTTTCTGAGTTTGAACCGGTGCAATTACTTAATTAACAAAGACATTTGCGGCATTGGGCATTTTAAAGTTCGATTTTGAACATAAAAAATAAGAATTAATGCCTCTATGTAAAGTAGGTCAACTGTACATTTCTTGCTGGTGATTCGTACCCTTACTTGCGAGTTTACTGAATCTATCTGTACGATGTCTTGGGAGTTTTTTCAAATATTCTGTACGGTTCTTGGGATAACAAATCTGATGCCTGATGGTATAAATCTGTACATTTTCATGTATAAAATGGAGTAATTCAGATGCCTTTACAGCAAACAAGCAAAACCACAAGCTTTGGTGATATTATAAATCATAATTTGGAAATCCATAAAGGAAAAACCTCAAGATCAATTTGACTCACAAAGAAAAGAAACAATTTCGTATAAAAAAAAAAAAAAAAAACAACTTCAAAAGTATTCCAAAAGATTTGAAGCTATTAACAGGCCTCTGCTACCTAATGATGATACTTGAAGACAGTAAGTTTCAAGGCTTGTTTCTGTGTCACCATTTTAAAAAAGCCCCATAAAGAAAGACACCAGTGAAGGATGTTCACAAGTTCCTTGAAGAATCTGAATGTTTTATGCGAAATACTGTTTTATAGTGGTTATTCCTATTCCTCATAGAAATGAGTCGTCAGTCAATCACTTAAGAAAATATTGTAAGAATTTGAGAAGAAATTACACTCAACGAACTCAACGAACGACTGTTTACAGCCACAAGAATAGATGTTCAATGACCTGTCGCAGCTGTTACATATCTCCCCGTCTTTTATATTTGATATTGCCTTTTATTCTGGTCCGCCTTGATCACCGATTTCAACACTAACTTATGGTAATAAAATACAGCTCCATCCATACCCTGCTGTTGTTAAAGAGCTGTGCAGTACACTCTGCATGAACTAAAGACACAAATAAAATGTGACACATAGTCCTTGTGCCACGTAATCCTTCAACAAAACATACAACGAATGGTGTTCAGAAATGGTACTGATAATGACAAGAGAACAAAATCATTGTTCCACTTTTATGATATAAAATAGCGTATTTCAAATGTGGTGGTACGAGGATAGGGTTGTACACACGTTGTGTAGATGAGGGGTCGTAGGTTAGAGATTATTCATTGTCGACCGATTACAGTGCTGACAGCACTTTGATTTTTTTTAATACGATGGAAGGGTCGTATTATGTTATGGCCACGTTCGGTCACCGTTAACATTTTTTGTATGCACCCACAGTTTCCATCGGAATGATTTGAAACTTACTACAATGAATCTCTATAATGTGTGGTTTTGCATGTGACTTTTCAAATTTGGATCTCTGTAGGGTTTTAACCCATTTCACTGACAAGCCTCTTTGGTCGTATATACAGTGCTGTGCGAAGCTCGTGTTATTTTTTTGCCAATGAGACAAAGTCGTGTCATTTTAAAGAGGCAATAATACTCATTTTAAGCCAGTTTTAACTCATTTCGTTTTTATTTTATCAAAATATAGTCATTCTTATATATCTATGCCAAATATTGCGCCTGACGGTTGCAAGATTGCTTAGATTACGCCTGATAGAAAATGCATTTCGCGGACTTGCGGCCTTCAATGTAAACAGACTGGTCGTTTCCGGATTTTGAATCGAAGATTTTCGATATCCGTTATACACTCGGGTAGATTCGTATGATGATCATGCATTCTGTAACGTGACTATATTTGACCTTGGCCTTGATGCGCTAAATAAAGGAAAATGGATGCTTCTCTGTTGCAGCCTCTATTTTTAGACGGAAATCGAGGCCTATATGTAAGTTACACCGTATCCGACTCTAGGCGGAAACCAACGATAAATTTCCGTGAGTCACCGCCATTGTTTACAGCTTCGATCGTCAGCCAGTTTTCTTCTGGCCAATTTTCGGTTTTTCACACAAACCCCTGTGTTTCTTTTTTCATTTACACGATATATGTCAGTAATTTATCCTTGTGTACACAAAGGACAGATTTCTGTACCATTCTATTTTTTCTTTTTGAAATTTAACAGCGTTTCTGCTCACCGGCTGTAGACAGGCATCTTTAAAAGTATACTTAGAAATGATTCACATATAATCACAGCTAATATTTTTTACTTGTGATATGTATATTAGATTTTATACAGCATACAAAGTGTTGTGGCAAAGGGTGAAATTGCTTGTAACGAGGAATTTTTGCCACAAAAATTTCAAAGATTCTTCAGTACAACTGCATTGAAATGACAATCTAAGGAATAAATTGCGAAACAAAGTTTGTATTGAGCACTCTAGTAACGTGCGTAATGGATGATTCGCTCTTGTGTAGGTATAAAGCAATGGAAATCCCTGTATGGTACTCGCAAGAATTCGTTCAGCCAACTCGCAAGTAATGTACAGATCATTTACTTGATATTTGCAAGAAGGGTACAGTATCAAACCGTTCGCAATGCAGAATTTCCAGGTAATTTTAACAAATTTTGTCGGCATATATTGGCTGTTTTGTGAAGAGCATAAATTTAGAAACAAAACTTTACAAATGGGTATCGGATAAATAGATGGAATTATACATAAATTGCCTTGTGAAAACAGCATGTATAGTAGTATGCAAAAGAAGTGAAGACGAGTATTGCACTTTATCAGCAATTACACCGCCAAATATGGTAAATGATGTATTTATTTGAAAGATACATTATTTCATTCAATGATGCAAATGCTTACAAGTTGCGTGAGAGTCACAACAACCTGTCGATCTAAATTATTCAAAGGCACCCATCTGTTTTTACCAATCGATTCATGGAATTTACTCGCAATATCCGGTTTGGGTACAATTCGTTTATATACTGTGAATATTAGGCTCTATAAAGTCTAGCAATGTTGAAAATAGCTTTTATCAATACGTTTGAGGAGAAATGAGACCTGCTTCAGCTCCAGATTTCTCTACACTGCTGATCATAGCTGAGTGAATTGCACGAGGTAGCGTTTTATTGAGTAAACCTTTATTTTAGTTTTAAATTCGAAGTAACGGTTGTCGCGTAGGAAAGTGGTTCGGTTCTGTACCCAGGGTGCCCACATTAGATAGATGAGTAGTTTATAGAATGCCATCTAGCGGAAGATAATGACCATAGCCAGTAACCTAGCATATGATTGACGTAGGCCTACACGATTAAGATAGTTCAATTGTTAGATCTGACATCTGGTATTTTCATTGTAAGCTTTACCAAACAATTCCGAGTGTAACTCATTCCCAAACGACAATTTTTTGGACTGGACCAAACTGAAAGCATTTGCAGACGACAATTCAACTCTTGCTGAAAAGATTATTTCTGTCCATGATAGGGTAGAAAACATTGTGGGAAAAGGAGAAAATGCTGGTTACCAGCATTTTCTCCTTTTCCCACAATGTTTTCAAAAGGCTTCTATTCCTGACCCGTAAAAACCAAGGATTGTTTGGGAAAGGGTTGAACCAACCCAGGGAAGAAGGGTTTTAAAAACATGATAGAAAACAATTACAAAATGCCGGAAAGGAGCATATTTTCTTACTTTGCAACTAGTCTGTGTGTTTTCTATCCCCTCAGACAGAAATAAATCTTTTGGGTAAAATTTAAATTGTTGTCAGAGTATGTTTTCAATTTTGACAAGGCTGATATTTTCACGGTCGTCTG